>JAVCKT010034723.1:0-13754 GCA_032273925.1 Rhynchotus rufescens
TTTTCTTTCTGGAAGGAACAGCTCCTCAGTCTTCCTTTTATAATGCTGAGACAGATGATTTACCCTCCATCTACGGTGAAAAACATATATTAATCCCCTTGTCCAGATACTTTTCATTTCTGTAACACCATTTTTATTATGTTGCAAAGCTCATAGCAAGGAAAATATCTGTTCAGGTGTTTTATTGAAAGTCTATCTTCTTGGGTTTAAGCAACACTAAAAACCACCCTTAAGACTTGTGTATCAAGCACCAAGGTAATCCATTCCTGTGGATGCTTGGAAAGAAAAAGGACAATATACTGAAGATGGTTCCCTTAGATTGAAACGACTTTTGAACTCCAGAAAGAGCCTCCCATTCTTCAGGAGATAAACATGGTAGTAACAGTTTTTGAAAATCCCCAAATAATGCAAATTTCATATTACTCTTCAAATGAGATATGGGTACATATTCCACAAGGCAAGAGTATGTGTGTGAGTCCTTATGTACTTGTATTGTTGAAGATGAATATGTAGCAATGCATTTAAAAATTACTTTTGTTCTCCACATCAGAATCAGAGCCAGCGACTTGGTTTGCTAGCATATGAGAAAAGATTAAATGCATGAAAGTGAGTTCTAGTAATGGCTAGTGACAGGAAGCTAGAGTCTCAGAAAATCTGTAAATATTGCATATTGGTAGTGAATGTTCAATTCTCTTATTCCCTACAGAAATGGCTTCTATAAAATGTGTGTCTGAGGTAGTTAGAAAAAAATGTTATGACTAACTTGCTGGTAGTTTAGGGAAGTTTCAGATAGGGAACAAGGTACAGCTGTGTTTCAGGAGCTGATTTCTTTGCTTCTTGCAGATATACCATATTGTAATATTACTACTTTATTGAGAAGCTTATCCAGCTCAAGAATTACCTGCAAAAGTTCACAGGGAATTTGTGTGAAAAAACTGATGCTTGCCACCTAGAACGATTACCTAACAGCTACATAGCTGAACTGAGGTCAGACATGGTTGAAAGAGCTAAGCAAAAATAGGTTTATAAAAAATGGAGAAGCTCAGAGAACAGAAGAAAACAGCAGAACATCTACTTTTAAGCAGCTTTTTTAATCACTGTTTTCAGCAGTTGTGAATAGATAATTACCAGGCAAGAATGTGTTATACCGAAGGAGAACCTATCAGTGTCACTGAGATAAATTAGACTGCACATTTGCCTGATGGAAAAGCTGGTGGGCTTACTCCCTGGGTACCCTACTGTGAAAGAGAGTGTGCCTGGTGTTGTCTGCTCTGTTTTTGACAAGGATAAAGTTGCTTCCCTGGTCCTCTTGACTCTGATGAGTAGCAAAAACTTGAAGGGAGCCTGTAGGAAAGAACAGTCTTTGCCTTCAGAGGGAAATTGTAATTACAGTTCTTTGTGTTATCAAAAACTCTTTGTTCCTAAAGGAATAGAAAAAAATAACCATTAGTCATTAACCTTTCACACTACTAGCAGTGTTAGTATTATCCAGAAACTAGCAGTGCTCACTAAGGATTGGGGCAATATTGTGCTAGATGGTGTTCAAAGAAAACCAAAACACAGCTCTGGTCCTGAAACCTTTTATTGTCAATGAAAACAGTCAAGAGCTGTCTCTCATCAGATATAAACGACGGCAACTTCTTTGGACTTCAGTGGTCAGGGATACCTAGATACCTTATGTATGAGATCCACAAGTTTTCTCATAGCAAAGGAGAGTTGTGGGGGAGAAAGAGGAGAAATCTCTGCATCTGATAGGGAGCCGTATGGGAGAGAGCTTTAAATATCTAGAAAATTCTTAGCCTGGATTTATAGGCTGATTCTTCTATCAGCTGAGCAGTTGCAAGGTAGAAAGTCAGCACCCAGGACACTGAAAGATCTTAAAGGATCTGAATATGAAAGAAAGTGTCTTATATTTGATATGATCAAAGAAAGGAATGACACAGCCACTGTCAGTGAAGAGTTGCACTTGTGAAGGCCCAAGGAAAGATGCTGATGTAGCTGAATATCAAGTGATAAGAGCCTAGATAAGAATTTCACCTGTGGGGGTCTGATAGGAGTAGTCTTGACAGTGATATGTTACGCAGGAAAGATCTGTGTTACTGAGTTGTGAGGAGTGAACAGAAGATGCCTGAATTACAGTCACAGAGGAGGGAGAGAGACACATTGCTGCCCGTCACAAAAAGCCATCTGCCTGTGAATATGGGCATGGATACAGGTCTTTCAGTGAAACATTGGCATTTCTTATTTTAGGCCATAGGAAAGTTTGAGATTACCGTGAGCTTGCTGTGGAGAAGCAAAATACCAATTCTGACCTTTTAGTAACAAGAATCACCGTTTTGAGGATTTGTACATACACAGCTTTTTGTAGGCTCAAATGTGGATCTGAAGTGCAGAGACCAATGGCTTGTTTGGGTCATGAGAGACCTCGGAATTGTTTCCTTTAAATAAACAGGAATAGATAACAGACAATAGGACTCTGAAATGATCTTTTAATAGAAGGGGCCATCTAAGGCCAAAGAAAAAATGAGACCATATTGCTGCTTTAACTTGCAAGGAGGGAGCTATTGCTGTCTCATTACTATTTTCACAAGTGAGAAAAGGATGGAGCAAGCCTTGCAGTGGTGGTTCTAGAGGGAGGCCAGGAGCTTGATGAGCACAGAGGAAAATGCCATAAGGAAAGACTCAGGAGCACAGGAACATAAAGAAGATGGAGAACAGCAGGGTTGTGGGTATGTCCGTGCCTTGCATTGCAGGGTTAATATTTTTATACTGACAGCAGGACGTGAAAGCTGCCTTCAGCCCCAGGTGCCAGGAGCTCATCCACCTGGTAGCAGCTGGCAGAAAGTCCAGTGCTGACACAGGAATAGCTTTTTGGGCACCTTGCGTAACCTGGATTCCTGGAAGAAATGTCTTCCCTATTTCTACCCTGATTTACAGGAGTCTGACGAGGAGACGGGTAAGAACTGAGCTGATCTTGATACGCAGAGCACCCAGTAAAGACTTCTCACTGTAAAAGGCATAGCAGGATTGTAGTGAATCAAAGCAGAAAGTAGAGAAATTCAGAACATAAATAAATCACTTTTCCAATGCATTTTCCAAGAGGATATTTCAAGACTAAAGCAGCTTGTAGTGCTATCATGAATTTTCAGTATCTGAAATCTTTAAGACTAAAAGTAGGCTGTAGCTGTATTTACAGTTAGGGAATTTAGGCCAAAATTCTTGTTATGGTTGTTACATGTGAAACCAAAACAGATGAATAAGTAACTTTTTCTGGCCTTGAATACTATAAATAGATTAGCACTAATGGTATTGACATAAAGCAGGATACAATATGGCTAATAAGGCTCCCCATTTCACTCTGGGGACTAGAGTAGCACCACAAAAGTCACCCAAGGATACAGGTGGATAAGGTTAAAAATAGAAAAATATTTTTGTTTTAGTGAGTGCTAAAACCACAGTGTCTGCAGAGCTTTCAGCCTAGTTAAATAAGGCTTTGGCAGGGAATGGGAGGCCACAAACTGAGCTGTAGATTTGATCTCACAGGCATAAAAGTGAGTTCTAGTCATGACTGGTGACTTCCTTTCTTATGTATGTTCATATGAAATATTAAAACGGTATTTACATTTTAGCTACTCGCAGCTGCGGAGATCACAGCTGCGAAGATCAGTGAAAAGTTGCACCACCGCAGTGAAATGAGAGATAATCACAGAGGGCCTGGGCCTTTTTCTCTGAATTCCAGCAGTTTGTTTCTTATTTCAAACACTTACTAAGATATATAGCCATTACCTCTCATTAGATTTCATCTGTTTCTCTGCTTGCCTGCCATGCGCTTTCCAAGAGGGGAACAAAGCCAAAGACACCTGGAAACGCACTCCCTTCTTCTTCATAACTTAATGATGTTTATATTAATTAAATAAAAATTCCTAATTTCTGTAACAGATACGTACATGTTCATAAATGATTTTTCTAACTTCTTTCCCTGTACTTTTGTTTACATCCTTATTCAGCATATATTATCACTACTTAAAGCTGAAATATTTGGTTTGCATTTGTCTCCTTCCACGATTATGCCTGAAGAGAGCTTATATTATTTTTAGTGTTATATCATATTTGCAGTGTACCAACCGTCCTATGAGCTACACAGAGACAGGAGAATAGGGGAAAGCAAGGCACATTTGTTTACAATTAATCATTTTCAGGCTCACCTACCCTATTGCAGTTTTCCCTGCTCAGAGAGGGGCTGGCAGCCAAGCTGAGGGGTTTGCCTCCCTAAATGCCATTGCTTCTGCCCCAGCAGCAGCAGAGAAGGGCCCAGTGGCATCAGGAGGCCTGGCTGTGATGCTCAGGTACCATTACCAAATATGTCTAAAGAGGTACCATATTAGTGCTTCCAACACAAGTGTAGTATCTTAAACCAGGACTCAGCCTTGCTGCAAACAGTGTATGCATTTGTTTGGCTTAAGGAACTGAAAGCTGAGGAGAGAAAATCAAAATACAATCCTTTTGCAGTAGTCAAGGTTTTTCTTCTGTGCTTCTATTTAATGAGACAGCATCTGGAAATCAGAGGTGTTCTTTTTGCCTGTTGTAGCCCTTCAACAATCTTAAATTCATCCCCTGGCTGCCTTTTACCTATGAGTCAAACCGTCAACAGCATTTGATCTGTGCATCCCCCAAAACTTGCCAGTGAAGGTGTAGACTACTATTTCTATATCTGTTTAAGCCTTCTTGCTCTGGGTTGTTTTCTTGTTCACAGATTGACAAGAAATGTTCTGTGCCCTCTCCCCCCCAGTCTGAAAAATGGTGAATTAGAAGAATATGAGAAATTTGGTGCTGATGAATTTAAGGAAGAAACAATCTGTTCATGGGGTGCAGGGATGCAAATGCAAAATAACAGTATGTCTGTAGAGATTTGTTTTTTGAACTGTGTAAGGGCAGATACAATCTAAATGTGGTATTTTTGGCCCTGTTCCTAATGAGCCCATAGGTACTGCAGAGTACAGGTACATCAGTAATAGTATTGGAGCTGATGAAGGGAACTTTATGTAATTATCTGCTGAGAACTTAAAGGACATCACATATATCACTCATGCACTGAATAAGAACAGTTATCACAGATTGATGTTCAGAGACCAAACAGGAAAATTACTGTGTATGAAATCATGATGATCCGAGATCTGTTTCAAAGAGGGAAGCATTTGAATTCATGAGGTTGTACATTGAAACTGTTAGGGTACCTGTTAACAAATAATGCAGATTATTCCTACTAGGTGCCTTGACTTTCGTAAAAAATGGTTGTCCTGATGACGGTAGATTTAAATTACCTTTTGTTTGTTAATAGGAAAATATTGATAACAGAACACTTCCTTAAAATCTGCACGGCAAAATTGTCATTTGTTGGGCTTACATTTAACATCCTGATAGTAACATTTGCCAGAAAAATTAATAGTCATCTGCTGCTGTCTTAATAATAACATAGGGATGCATTCTCAGGTGATGTGTCAATACATGGACAGCACACATGCTCGTTTATCAAAGCTATGACTGAAGGAAAGCCCCAAAAGGATATTAAATCATCTAAATTGAAGCTTTGTTTTCCTAAGTGCTGTGCCTGCGCTTTCGTGAAAGGCAGTAGGTTTAACTCATTCTGTCAATTTCTTATTTTTTAATATTGCCTTCAAAATATTGCCTTTTATTTTACCTTATTTTGCTTTGTGTTATTTCTGTATTTCCAGTGGGACTGTTCTTAAAGAACAGATCGTATAATCAGACTGTTAGAGGTGTTACACTGAAAATCTTGTTTCTTGGCAAAGAGGAAACACACCTTATAGATACTGTCAGGAGCTTCCCATTAGCGTAGCTGAAATCTATCTCATCCAAGCTTCACCCAAGAATTATTACTAGGCAAGATCTAATTATTGCATAAAAAGGACATTTCTGTGCAGAAGAATTTTCACTAACAATGGCAACAGTAATATAGCTAAAATTGTTAGGCAGGTGTTTCTTGGTGTCTGTGCTTGTACTGATGCCCTGTTCATCCCTGCCCTGCTCCCCTGGGTCGTGACGAGGGTGGTTTCATGCTGGTGGGCGAGAGCGTTGCCACAAGCCATCACCACCTGCAGGAACGTGACGGTGATGGTTTCTGTGAACTCCGTACGAAGCCCAGGGGCTCTCGCTAGCATTGTCCATACCATGTCAAAACTACAGGATAAAAAAGGTCGTGGTGCAGTTTAGACAAACTTCGCACACTGCGTGGTGAATATGTAGAAAGCATGGAACAAGGTACGTGTGGAAGGTGTAGAAAGCGTGGAACAAGGTACATGGTACAAGGTAGCTGCAGTTTGGAGTGTCAGATACGTATTTTCTGGAGAGTTTTTCTCTCTTCTGTGTAGTGCAAACAGCAGCACCTTACACTAGGACTGATTTTTTTCTGTTTTGGGTTCTTCTTGATGAAAAATTTTCCAGTCTCAATAGCTGCCTGTTGAGACAAATAATAAGATAAACTGCAGATCTAACAGAGCTGATGTTCTACTTGCTCATTATCAATATGCATATGGATCAGGGGGGGAAAAAAAGGAAAATTTTTATAAAAATATGATGTAAAGACAATTTAATGCAAATTCTGTTCAGAGAAATTTTATCAGTAAGCCAGCAAAAGGCAGTTAAAACAGTATGAGCAGTTACAAAGTTGAGAGCAGGAGGCCAAATTATGATCACGTTTACTTATTTCTCATAAGTATGCAGAGTGCACCCGTCTCTATTTGTTTTTCTTCAAGGATATGTAACATTTTTTTCTGTCAAGGTAAGCGTTCATATGAGTTAAAACAAGACATAAGTTCAGAGGTGTATACTGGGTAAGTGAAATTGTAAATGGAGAACACATACCCATAAAATATTAATCTTGGAGCTGTTTTCAATGTGTACCAAGTATAAGGGGATGGTTGCAGGTGCAATGTAAGAGATTGTGCAGCTGGGCAATCATTACCATATCTCACATGTGCTGCATTAGTGATAAAGAAAGAGGAGCGCACCCTTATTTATATCTCTGTGCATCAGCACTTTCTGTAACTCCAGTGTCCCTGTGAACATGGAGAACTGGGTACAGAGGATTTCTCATTGCTTATACTTCTTTTAATCCTTTTAATTCTATGTCACAATCCATTAGCACAAATCAGCTGCTGTTAGTATTATGGCCATGTAATAGCCTTGGCTACTAAAACTTGGTCTTCCATTTCCCTTCCTCTCTAGAAAACATTGGAGTTGTGTAGCAGTGCTTGCACGTTAAGTCATGTACACTGGTTTATCTTTCAGAGATTATTCTTAGTTTCAAATGTTTTTCTTTTCTCATTGCCCATGCCTGGTAGGAAGGTTTCCAGCCTCAGAAAACTGAAGAAAATGGGAATTGGTTCTCTTGAAGAGATGACTACACTGGGGTGGTTTTCATGCAGAGGAAGCACAAGCCGTTTACAGGGCTCCTGGCATTTCAGGGTCCTTTATCTTGCTCTAGTACTTCAGATGCTGGCTGCACATGGCATTAGCTTGTGGCTTGGAAATCCAGGTGTGTGCATGGGAACAGGGCCAGTATATTTTTCATAGCAGCTCTCCAACACTCTGCAGCTCACAGAGTAGCCACTCAGGCAGTAATTATGATGTTCCTCGCAGTATTGCTAGACTTTCAGTTTGGGCTGTAATGAACCGTGCTATAATACCCGCTTTGAAGTGACTGATGTGGCACGCAGGTAACCAAATGAAAAGTTCCATTAAATTCCACCCCTTCTCAGCTGAGTTGCTATGTGCTACCAAGATACACACAATAATAGTTAAAAGGGGCTCCACGTTTCCAGTGTTACTTTCTCGCCTGAAATATAGCAGTGGAGCAAACAGTACCTGAACTGACTCAGGCAGGTTACGTTGAAAGACCTTCACTTGCAAGAAGCATTCACGTAGCTGTATTAAGGCCTAATGCTGAAAATGCCCAACAGGCAGAATACAAACGTTTGAAAGGTCAAGTCATCTTTGCCAATTTCTTATATGTATTTTTTTTCACCCAAATTATTCACTGAAGCTGTAATTAATATTGCAAGATTGCTATAATAGGTGCATGGGAAGCCTGTTCTCAGTTTTTCATAGTGCATCATATAGGTATTCACATATTTAGATAATTTCTTATTATCAGCTGGTACAGTAGGTTCATTATTTCTATTCAGAAGTGAATTTTTAAACAGATAATTATATGCAGTTGAAGTCAAAATTATATTGCATTATCTAATATAAACAAGATATACTATTTCAAGTGATTCAGTGAAAGTTAAAAAAAATCTAATAATGGGAGACTTAAAAAGAAAAGCATGACAGTATCCTTTCTCTTTATTAAGTTAAATCATTTTCAAGGGCAAAAATCCCTTTCCTTTATTAAGTTAAATCGTTTTCAAGGGCAAAAATCTATTGTGGAAGTTCATATTTAAGCTCTTATACTTTTTTTCTTTAACAGGATTGGGAGTTTCCACACTTTATGGGTGATGTTGAAGTGAATCTCCCGGGTTTGCCATCTGCACATATGCAACTTAAAGTACCTTACTTCCAAAAGATCTTCAAAGAAGAGTATCACATACATATAACAGGTGTGTAATCTTACAACTGTGATGCAGTCACATAGTTAACTATTTCCGTTTAGTAAATGTATATTAATATGTCCTTAGACATATCCTTTTTTGTCCTCACTCACACATTTGCTATCTGTCTTTCTGTCCAGCTGTATATAGATACAAATACTAATATATGTGCATGTACATGCATGTGTGCAAAGACCTCAGGGAAAGAGGAATCTATATCATGTAAACCAAAGAGACCTGCTGTTTTTCATGGATTTCAGCATCTTCTTGTGACACTAAGTAATACCTACTGTAAGCTTCAGGGATCTTTTATCTAAAACTACCCTCCAGGGGAATTAGCAGCTTATTTCATTTTCAAATCTCTTATGCTTTTAAATGCTTTTACGATGATCTATGCTAATATCTTTTCATAACTTCAGTGGCAAAGGCCACTCATAACCACACTTCTGTCGGTCACCTTACCAGAAGCAGACAGCTAAATAACCTCAAATAGGGTAGGAGTATAGATATTCAAATGGATGGCAAATATAGATATAAAGGGCCCAATCCTTGCATGCTGAGATAAGCTATTTTAGTAACAATGATAAATGAAAAAGAGAAGAAGGTTAAATAGGGATAAATGTTCTGGTTTTAGCTTCAAGCAGTGCAGGAGGATATCTTACTAAGAGAGAGAAGGACATTGTATATTATACAGAGAAAAAAAAAACAGATATGAATTGACAGTGGTCTTTAACTGCTAATAAGAAACAATCATAAGACATGAAACTGCAAGGGAAAAAGATACATGAGAACATCCAAAGAGACCACTCTGCAACTTTTTCAGAGCATGGACAAAAGGAGAATTCAAAGAAGATGAAATTATAAAGGCAGGGACTAGTAAGGGAGCCATAAACTCATGAGGCTGCAAACTCTAAGAGAAGAAAATATGTCAAGGAGGAAACAATGATGAAACCCAGACAGTTAAGTTAGACTGAGAGTGAAACCTTAGAGAAGGTGTTCTTAGCAGAGGAGGCAGAAATCTGAGTGGTCAAATTGAAAACCATATAAGAAAACAGGCACAAAAGTTACCTGCTGGCTGTTGGATGAGAGCAGACAAATGGGTCACTTGAAAACAGAAAGTTTTTGTGAAGCTGGAACTCTGTTGGAATGCAGAGAGAACAGACAGCTAGCAATAAGAAAAAAGAACTTGAGTCTATGTGTGAGATCGTTTGAGCTATTGGTGGTTTATGGAAGAGCATGTAGTGAAATAGGTAATGATCTCATGGTCAGTGACTAGAAAATGTAAAGCGAGTAATGGGGTGTGCTGGTGATGAAAGTGCTGGTCTCTGAAGGTGACCAAATCTTGAGCAAAAAGGGAAGGAGAAGAAGAATATATAAGCATAAAATATTTGACATGAAATAGAGTCACGGTAGTCAGAGATGACAAAAAGATTTTTTCTGCTTCTCAATATTAAAGAATGACTTTGGAGGGGCTCAGTCCTACACATGTCCCAGATGACCTCCAGTGAATGGATGAACCGAGTAGGATGAGCAATGGCTGAGGTATGCTACAGTTGGCTGTGTCATCAAATATCAGAAGTACAGATAGAACTAAAGTAGGTGAAAAACAATGCTAGTATAAGATATACTAAAGGGCAAAGACAAAACATTTTGCATTGTAGAAAAATTGGGGATGATAATGATACTCAGAGAAGATCAAAGAATAAGCAACAGTAGAAAACATAAATTAGCGACTGGAATTAAAATTGCTAGCAGTGTTGCTGTTTGAAAATAGAGCAACAAAGAAAAAGCAATATTTATGCATTATAGAGTCCTCTGCAGAGAGTAGTGTAGGCCTTTCTGATTTTTTGGTGAGAAGGCATTCTTTAATGAGGATGAGCTAATGAATAGGAGCTGAAGAATATTTTTCCCTGCTCAGCATTAACAAGATTCATTTATTAGATTCACTAGACAAATCAATCCATTTGATTGCATGTCACGTACTCTGTCTATTGAGTGCCTGTTTTATCTCAGTGCTACACCATCCTTTAGGAGATCTAATAAACAGCCATAACACATGGCACAAGGACCTCCCTTTGGGTAAGTTTCGCTTGAACCATCTGTTTTTGCCATCAGTTCTTGTCTTAGGTTAGGATATCATCCTGGATCATTTCAAGATCTATGCTGTGTGTGTGGATTGGTAGATACTTGTAATTTTCTATTCAAGTCAAAGAGCTTTTTAAAAAAAGAACTGGTTCAATGTATATATAACAAGGTGAATATAATCCAATTTATAATGAGAGGAGAGAGTTGTGCACATGCTCCAGATGACATGAGGACAGGACATTGATAATGGCAGGAAGGTAAAAACTACTGTTCTATTTAAGTCTTGTTTAATACTTGGGATCAAGAATATTAAATTTAATCATATTACTTCTCACTAATAACAAGGAGGACGTAAAGACTAAGGCCTCAATATTATTTATGTCAGTACATACTGTAGGGATGAAATCAAAGCACAAAATTATTACCCACACCCTGATTTCCAATAATGACCCCCCGCCTCTACTTCCAAAGAGCAAGGACAAAGAAAACATGTCTGAGACACTCATTTGCTGTCTTTTTCCTGAGAACTTTTATGTTTTGTGAGCTTTGTTGTTTTTCAATCTGTTTTGGCCACTATTGTTTGATACAAATGAGAGCAGCCCAAGGACTGCCCCAAGCAGCCCTGTTTGGGGCTGGATTGCTCTAATAAGCAGCAGTACCATGAAGAGGCAGCTTCATTCAGAGAGGGACAGTGCTTTAAACATCACTTCTGTTGCTGTGTGCTCACGGGTTTTGTGTAAGTTTAGTACAGATGAAGGATTTCACAGTTACATGATATGAGTTGCCAGCTCTCATGATTTTATCACAAGTCTTAAGACAGTCGGGTTTTTTTTTTCCTTCTAGTTTCAGAATATGGATTCAAGGACTATGTGAGAATTCAGGCTTTCATATTTTAAAAAATATACCTCATGATTGCAGGAAAAAAAAAGTTACTTCTTAATAGCTGTCTAAGATAAACCAGATAAACAGTACTAACTATATTGTTTTTAGCTCATATGCTTTCTTAGGCCTGACTTTTGATTTCTGAATCTTGTAAATAGGAAGCAATGTTGAAGCAACATCTTCAGCTTGTAGCTGATAGGCTTCAGTGTATTTTTAAATTTACAATCACAGGAATATCTTTTTTTTTACTGGAAATTGAATGCCTCATCTTGCTTAAATTTCCTTGCATCTAGGAACTTCTAGCAAGCATCTAGTCAGTATTAAATAATTTTATCCTGTTTTCATACTTGCTTTTATCTTTGAACATCAAAAATGACTTGAATTCCTGCATCTGCTTAGCTCATCTGGATTTCCCTTGACAGATGGTTCACTGCAGTGTGTGTGTGTTTTCATTCTTAGGCTGCTGTTTATGAAAATACACAGTCTAGCCTAGTTTCTGTAATACCCAGGGAAATTTGTGATACTTAAAAGTAAATTTTGTTACTTCAGATTCTTTCATTGTTGAAAGGCACTCAAAGGCCTTGTTCATATCCTTTAATAGCAGCACTGGAGATCCAAGAGCATCTGCTATCAAGTATGTGGATAAGTTTCAGATAGGAATTGTTAAGGTTTAGGAGTCAAAACAGATGGGATATTTCTTTTTTTTTCTTTTTTTTTCTTTTTTTTTTTTTTTTTTTACCATTTATAAATTCATTTCTGAGTCCTTATCTAGCCAGTGTGCCCTTCCACCTAAAGGAGGAATTGTTCCCTTCATGACTGTCAAGTGACTAGCAAAGCTGACTTGTGCAGTTGAACCAAGGCTGTGTCTCGGTCCAGGCCAAGCACTGCCTACGCAAACATCTGAGGGAGCCTGTGGGCAAAAACAGAAAGGTTAGAGGTAAAAACAAAGCTGTCCATGCACACGGACTGACAAAATCTCAGGTTTGCTGCTTATTTCATCTGAGTGGTCTATGTATGTATCCGGCTAATAACACTAACACAGCAGAAATGAATGTTTGAAAGATGCCTGAATGTTTTACAGAGGTATCTGAATGATTTTATACACAAATTGCAATTGAGATAAGTGTTGAAAGTCAACATTTTCAACTCTTCTCTCTGGCTGTGGTTTCTCATCATGAGGCCACTTCAGTCTGGCTTTAATAATTGGGATATTTACATTTCCCCTTGACCTCAGAAGGAATGCTGAGGACTGGCTTCTACATGAGGGACATGTTTGGAGGACATGACTGCTCTGTTACTCAGTGGACATAAAACAAACAAAAAATGCTGCAGAATCAGAAGCTGTTTTGAAATATTTGGACCTGAGGCTCTTCCTCAGTTACCCAGCAATTCAGTTGCAGTTCTGACTGGTTGATTAACCTCCTTGTAGACCTTAATGACCTCTTTAAAAATGAGCACAGTCCAAACATCTTATTCAGTCTGGCAGGTATAGGTGCCTTTCTAAACAAAAAAAAAATACCAATTTGAATCTGTCCCCTAGATTTGCATGCAGTGCACAGTTGCTCTGCTTTAATGGGCCAGGTAGGGAGAGAGCCTTCTTGCCGATCTAAGCAACAATTCCCTGTAGACTAATGTTAAGAATATATTCCTATAAGATGCCTACAAACCACCATAGCTGAAGATAGTCCTAATGCCAGGCTTTCCTGTTCTGTTATTGCCCTAGCCATTAGGATACAACAATGTTCAACAGCTGTGTTTTCTCGGAAAATAGGGATGCAATTTTCATACCCAAATAGTGGGTTTAGGTTTCAAAGTTTAGGAAGAGGTGTCTAGGTCTGAGTGTCACAAACTATTTTAGCACCTGATTTTCAGCATGTCACTTCCATTGTAAAGTCTGACAATATATATATATTCTTCTGTTTCCTGAAATTTGTATTAACCATGTTTGACTGGCCTTCCAGTCTTCAGAGCTGATTTTACTGCTCTATTCTTCTCAAGCTCAGTCTGTGAAAAAGAATAAGGCTAAGTAGTGCTAGGTATATGACAATGTTCTTGGCCATGCAGACGTCCCTGGAGCTGAACGAATCCTAGATCAATAACTGTACTGATCCTACAGAAAAGTACTGATTAGAGAACACATGAAATGAAGACCTCAGTGTGTGACTCAGATTTTCCTTT
>JAVCKT010034727.1:0-12545 GCA_032273925.1 Rhynchotus rufescens
CTGCATCCAAGCGGGTTTTAAAGATCTCCAAAGAAGGAGACTCCACAACCTCTCTGGGCAGCCTGTTCCAGTGAAATAATTCACTGAAATAATTGAAAATTTCTTTCTCTTTCTTGATCTAGATTGCCGCTAACATTTAGTTATTTCATGATATAAAATTATTTTCTTTTTTTCTTAAAAAGGATTCCCTGAAGTATATTTTAGAGATTATTCGACACTTTTTTTAAGGAATTTAGTAGAGTTGCTAGATATTCAATAATCTTTCTCAGTAACCTTTTCCTCCATCAGAAGTAATTCCTTTTGATGTGCTTTCTTTTTCCAAATCTTTCTTTTAAAATAACCGAATTTTGTCTCATTTGGCCTCGTCATGTCATACAAGAGGGAGGCAGGTGGTTAGAGAGGTAGACAGAGATAGCAAGTTTCATATGCATTATATAAGTACATAGTACTTAATAACTACAGTCAAAATCACTCTGATATAATATTTCATAGCTAAAATATGTGCAGTAAAGGATCACCATATTCCATGAAAGTTTCCTTTCCATATACAGCAGGAAACTCGTGTTTTCTGTGAAGATATTTTAACTAATTGGCTCTCAAGTTTCATGACAAAAGGGAAGTGTTTTTTTCTGCTTGACTGCCAGAACTTTTATTCCCAGGCTGAGAAAATAATGCATTAATGTAAGTCATGATCTTGTGCATGTTTCCATGGTGTGTTGTGCCAAGACTGATGTAACAGTGTAAGCTTTGGGAATCTTCACTGTAGATCAAAATGCACTAACTGAAATCCAAGATAGCAACCATCAACTTGACAGTTTGGCAAATTGCCCAGGATAATTTGGTCTATCTACTCAGTGGGTTGCAGATATTCTCTAAAGACTGAATGGAATGATTCCTGAAATCTGACCAAATAAAGATAAGTTATTTTATAGTTTTATATTAATCTTACTTGTAACTAGGCACTCACAGGGATAGATTCTGTACACATGATCTTCTAGAAAAATATATGTGTGTATTTTCAAGTATAATGTCACTGAGATTTTCATTATAAAAGGACAAACCCAAAGTTTTCCAGAAAAATAAATTCAATCAGTGAAGTGCAGCCCTTAACCTATAGCTACATACCATGTCTAGCAATCTAATCAGAAAGTGTAGGGAGGAAGGGAGGAAGGGAAGAAGGAAAATCTTTTTCAGAAAAAAGGCCAAATTCCTTCTCATTCTTCAAACACAAAATCTACAATTACAAGAATATTGTTAGAATATCTGGGATCAAATATTGGTCCTAAGGAGGTCAATATGCCACTACCTTTGCTTAGCGAAGACAACTGTCCAGCTCTGCTTTTTTTCCCTGTAACAGATGTTCAGATCTTCAGAGGATTTCAGAATGAAAAATCTCCTTTGACTGGATGAAGACGGGAAGGCAAAATTAAAAAAAAAAAAAAGCCATTTTATAGACTAGAATATCATATTCTGAGATCATCTTATTAAAATCCCCAAACAAAAATGCAAATATTCAATAATTCCACAGAAAAAATAAAGAATTCAATTTTAAAGCAGCTGAAATGACATGTCACAGTCATTAGTATAAATTTTCTTCAGAGAGGCATTAGTGGTCTTTTTCTCTTTGCCTTGCATGTGTTAATGAAACTAAAATCATTTTTTATAAAGACTGAGACAAACACTGTGGTTTGCACTGGAGCAACTGGTCAATGTTTGGCTTACAAAGGATATGTTTGATTGCTTCAGGGCTATTTGCCTTGTTTCTCTGTTGTAAAATGACCTTTTCATTCTAACTTTTGAAGTAGTAATTAATAACAACAACAAAGCCCAACATGCAAGCAACTTTTCCGCTATCCATCAAGCTAGCAAATTACTTGGTGGTTTTAAGTTGGCTGTAGCCATTAACTGTTAATGTTAGTGCTTCTGGCAGAGCGGAAAGTGTTTCTAAGGAAGTGGTAGAGTTTCTAAGGAAGGAGCAAAATCAAAATCAGCAATTCTGCATGGTTTAGGGAGTTAGTCCCTTCCCCTTGAACACAAATCCCTTATGCCTGGCATGGAGAGCGTTAGTCCCAAGAGAGAGAGCAGGGATTGAGTGAACTCAGGGTTTCATCTGCATCTGAACAGCTTTTGGGAACTGCAGTGATGTTCGCTGGCACTGGGGAGTTCTCACATCTGCAAGTCAGGCCTGCTCTATAGCCAACATGGTATTTTATTTTCCAGCAGTGCGAACTGCTGATCACAGCTATATTTTAATGTCCCAAACCCTTTAATGTCCAAACTCTTTAAACGTGCAACTTTCCGGAGCCATGGTTTTCTGCTTTTTTCACAAGTGCAGTCTATTCCTGTTTTAATTTAACTTAAATTAAAGACAGACCTGTGCCTGCAGTACAGACACGCTTGTGACCTAAAATGGAAAGGAGACACAAGATCACCAGCAGGAACACACAACCTCCACAGCATGCTACTTTCTTCTATCAAAACCATTCTCTCTTTCTCTCAAAGCTATCATACCTTTAAACACTGCATATAGATTGAAATACATAGCATCAGATGGAGAGAAAACAGGAGCAACTGTCATCAGCCTTTTGCCTTTTCAATTTTTCCCTAGAGAAAAGAAGCCAGGGCTCTGCCTTTGTTTATCTTTCCTTTCTTTCCCTGCTTTCTCAGGGGTGATCAGAGATACTTGGCAGGTGTTTTGCTGCAAAGAACTTCAGAGAGGGATTCACTTGTAGCTGCACCAGAATGTCAATACCACAGAAAACAATTTGAAAACATAAGTAAATGGCTTCAATAAAAATTAAAAGAACTACAGATAGATCTGGATTGCTTGCTAAAATGAGCTCATTATAATTACTTATGTATTTTACATAATTTCTATAGATGATAACTGATCATAGTGAAACACAAGATATTTATGGGGGAATATAGAATGTGACTCCTGCTTACAGAATTGTTAGCTATAAGATAGCAAACAGCTTTGGGATCTGGCCGAACATGAGCTTTTGTGATGCAATGAGTAAGACACCTTAAATTCTGAAAATACAACAAAAAAGCCATAATTAAAAAGAAAAAAAAAAAAAGAAGGAGAAGGAAAAGGAGGAAAGGAAGCATAATACATTTTGCATTTAAAAGGGAAACCTGAGGGACAGGACCCAAGAGCAGCTGAGCACATTAGCACAATACACACTCACACACATTCACATTCTTTGTGAAAGCAATTAACTCACTCTCACAATTTACACTAGGTTGATGCAGAAGTTACATTTTATATTTCAGTTTATACTGCACGTCTTTTTAAGAGGTTTAATATAAGAAACACTGGCTGAATTCATTTTAACGTGCCAGGCAGATGTTAGACAAGACTGCATTGATTTCTTTAAAAATCTATTAACCTAAAACAGTAGATGGGAGCCATAACCATTTTTAGTGTTTCAGATGATCCTAAACAAGTAAGGTCGTATACCTTCTGTGTTCATCTAAAGTTCAGATGGAAAATATTAGCTGCTTGTGAGGTAAGATTTTGGGTAGTATTCCACTTAAAAAAAAAAAGGGAAAAAAAACATATGAAGGTCTTAGAAACCACATTAACATCTTCAAGCCTTAGGAAAAAAAGTAAAAGTATTTTATGACCTTAAGGCAGCTATTGCTTACTGTTACTCAGATTTATTGTTGATATAAAAGAAAATTCTTATCATCCCATGGAAATCTTTAGATATCCTCAATATAAGGCAATAGCCAGGCGATCAGTAACACTGCATGTAATGACCAACCAGCTCTGATGAAAGAAAATATTTATTCCATTTTTACAATGTCCTGGTCATTGTGCAGTTGCACAGTATTCAAGAAGGCCCTTTTCACAAAGCATTATTAAAAAGTTTTATTTTTCTGTGACAGTATTTTGAGGTTTTAAATAAAAGCACAGTTTGAAAAAACACCTTCATCTCACCCAGCAAGGGGGATAAAATTCTTGACTAAAACAGCTTGACTATTCCTTCAGTAATTGGAATTGTTTTTTATTTTATGAAAGCTGTCATACCTGCTAAAAGCAGAGGGAAAGAAATCTCTGTCTTCCATGTTCAGCAAGATGTTCACTTTCTGTAGCAACAGCACTTTAGAAAAGAGTGAGTCCTCAGGTCACCATCTACTTTTAGTGTCTTGAAACTGTAACTGAAATGGTAAAAATTCATAACAGAGAGCGCTGAATCTGGCACCTAAGCATGGAGTAAACACAGGAACTCAAATATGTCCCTTCATCTAATGTCTTGGACAGTAAAGAACTACTCTGAATCTTCTTTTAGAGTATCCTTTTAGGCCCCATTCACCAATATTGTGATGATTTCAGCAGACAATTTGTCTGCTGAAACTTCTACAAACTTCTTAGCCTTGGTAATATGGAGTTCATATAACCATATGCAACCATATTACCATATGTTCAACAGTTTACTGTTGAAACTTCAACAAACTTCTTAGCCTTGGTAATATGGAGTTCATATTTACAGCTCTCGGCTACGACAGTATGGAGAATAAAAAGTGATCTTCCATGACAGAGACATGTAGGCAATGTCTCGGGTGGGTGGGATCTACTGTATCACCACCCTCATAGGCTAACTGATTACAATCAAATCAATTTCTGGTGCCTCAGAACTCCCTGTTGATATCTCATATAGGTGAAGCTCTAGTATCAGTGTCTGTATTCTGAATGAATCATCAGATTCTGAAGAAAAAAAATCTGAATACACATTGAAATCTTTTTTCTCCCCACCAAAAATACTCAACAATATTACCCCTTCATTTCTCAGGACAGTTCCTGATTAGTATTTTTTTTTTCCTCTCAGGGCAAGTTTTTCATGCTAATCTCTAGGAGAAGAGACAAGAAGCACTTATTGCTGTGATCCCAGGAATGGCTGTGAGCCAGATGAACAACAGACAAGATATAAAGATATAAGTAGGTAATGGGATTTTTGTCAACACAGCAACATTTTAAAAGCGTGAGACTTGAGGGAATATGAAGTTGTGTTACTGAGGGAGGCATCAGACAGAGAGATTAACTCGGTGCAGTAATTAGGGTTGCTCCTTTATCATATGAATTCCTGTTCCATTTCTGAGTCTAAACAGGGATACTCACTTCACATCTCTCCAGCTAAACATAACTTACGTGTATGTGATTTATACACTGCAGTGTCTGTTTCCAGGCTGCAATGCTCAAGTTCAGCGAAACGACCACGCTCAACACTGCCCAGTGGAGAAGTGTGTTCAATGGAAAAGAGAAGGCAGTTTTCAGCCTATGCCACAGAAAGCAAAGTGGGGGAAAGGAAAGCAAAGGAAATATTGGAAAATAATGCATGGAATGGAACAGCCACGATAACTGCAAAATAACAGGCTGTTTTTGCTAATTTTCAGCTTTGAAATATGGTATTTATGCAGACAATGTTGCCTTTCTATGACTTAGTACAGTCTGTCTCTTAGGTACATCATAATGCATAGCTGACAAGGGCAGTATCTTCTGATTCTTTTGTTACTCTATAGGATACCTTACCATAATGCTTGAGCTATCTATGGCTATCTAAAAGGACTTATTAATTTACTACGGGTTTAGGACTTTAGTAATTATTAAATTTTCACTGAGAGCTCAAACAAACTTTTAGTGGGAATGAGACATGTACAGGTGAATGAATTCCATGAATGAGTATCCATATGAGTACTTGTTGTTGACGTATGCCATGGAACAAGCTTTTTGTTATACATCAGATATCATTCTTCTTGTACGTAACAAGAAATAGTGTCATTAAATCTGAAATATAATTAACTGAACCCCACATCCTTGAGAAGCCTTGAGGAGGCAGCAGACTCTCCTTCTGCCAGTAATTTTATAATTGCATTAACCCGTATATACAAAATATGGAGAAATTACATCAGCACTAGGCAGAAGTTTTGATAAAAGAACTACTCAAAAAAAAGAGCTTTTAATACCTCATTCCAGTTTCCATAAAAAAACCCAATGGAATAGTCCTAACATAACTGAATATCCTGCTGCTACTAATTTGATAAAAAAAAAAAAAGAAAAACCATGTAATTTAGAGGGGATTTAAAAAAAAAAAAAAAAAAAGCAAAAGAGTTCAGATCATAAAAGAACAGACACTATGGCAGTAAATTTGTTTATAAAACAAAAAGTTTAAAAAAAATTAATAAAAGATAACAAAGTTGCAAAGTTCTTTCTACTTTATTCTGCTGCTGAAAGCAAAAAGATTTTCTTCACTGTAAAGACAGTTCTATAGCTATTAAAACTCTCAACCAGAAAAGAGTTGAAATCTAAATACTTATTATTAACATTGTTAACTTATATTAACTTAGGAATTCAGTAATTCAGTATGTAGAAGCTCGCGCTACCCATTTAAACTATACGGAAATGTTTTCCAGTACTTTGTCAAAGTAACCCTACCTCAATTTGCAGGAAAAAAAAAAAAACTTTTTTTTAAGGACAATTAATACAACTTGCTTGTCATTGTAGAAGAGAAGGGATATTTCAGCACCATTAGGAAAACACACAGATTAAATTACTGCAGTTCTACTTTTCTAGATTGGCTTTATTTAAAATTCAAAGCCAAAGTACATGGAAGCAGAAATAGTCAATAGCAATCTGGAATGACTTTTAACAGGAACTTTTGTGTTTCAATATTAATTTCTCCCATTTCATTGTAAGATAACCCTAGAACTATATTCACTGCAATGCTGTTGTATCATGATATTCTCATATTGTTTTGAGTGATGAAAAATGGATCAATCTGCAAGCAGAGCTTGCAAAACAACCTACTCAGTGCCCTGGAGATGTCAATATCTCACCAAAAGATGAGTGTAATTCATCCTGACTCCAGAAGTAGTTCATGTTCTGTGATGGAGAAACATGAGGAGGTGTCAAAGGGATCTCTTTTGAAAAGGGGATTCATTTCAGAGATGTGCCAAACTGACTATGGTTCAGGACTGCTCTTATTGACAGAGCATCCTAACCCACTCTACTTTTGCTCTTCTTGGGTTGCCACCTAAGGAGATGAAAGTCCTTCTTCCTCACTGCTGCCCAAAACATCAAAAATATCATCAGAGTGGTACCTCCTGCTGTGTTACCCACATGGCCTTGATACTCCAGCAGCAGCCAGACAACAGAGTGCATGAACCTGGCTATCTATTTGTAGAAATAAATAAAGGATGAATGTAGAATCAAACACATGAAAGCAACTGGAAGGCAATTCATGATGATCTATTCAAATAGGTGAAGAAAATGAAGTAACTTTATAGGAGCGGGCTGTGGGTAAGTATTATGATATTGCCATCAGATGTCTCTCTGCTAATTATTTGGAATAAAAGTTTAACATTAAGAAACATTTAAATAAGCTTTTGTGCTAAGAAATAATTGTACTTTTAAAAATTCTTTTCTGATCCAACATATTTTTTTCCTATCACTTAGAATACAGATATACTTAGAACAAGAAATAGATACTTCAAATTCGTATGTAATAACATTAAAGAGCTGAGATCTACTTATTTCATTAGTTGATTACTAATTCTCAGAAATGGAGTTTTGGTCATGACTATCCTGCATAATATAAGTAATACTTTTTTTTAGAATAAACTAGGTATTTTTAGGCATTAACCTAAAATAGACACGTATTCAAAAAAAAAACAAAAAAAACAAAAAAACAAGTTTACTTGGAAATGTGGCCCACTTTATTTTAACTGAAAAGCATTCATTATACAGTGCAAACAGTTCTTTGGTAAATTTACTGATTAAAATAAAAAACAACAAAGACTTTGCTTTAGGTAACATTAAAAAAAAAGAAAATAAATATGTAAAATTTGCAACATATTACAGCAATATTCTCACAGTGGATACTGAGGAAATGGTCATCTAGCCATTAGCCACTGTTTTGGAAATGTTAAAATCAATGCTGATTCTGTAGACACTGCAAGAGAGCTGAATTAGTACAATCCACGACTGAGTACATTTTAACTTGTGGATAAAGACTAATTTTTCCTGAATAATTTGTAATCAGTTGGATAATGGAAGATAACTCAATATTAAACTCGTTTAAGCATATCTAGACTCTTTAGACCTTTTTATATACCATATGAATAAACACTGAGCACTGAAAAAAAGAAAACATTTTATTCTGGAAGCTGGAGATAAGGAATAATCAGGTATATGGTACCATTTCATAATGTATAAATGGAAAATCTCTTCTCCTATATGCTGAAATCTTGAGCAAGTTATTGAATATAAAATTGGAATAAAAGAATGTAAGTGGTAACCAACTGGATGTATTACTGTTTTATTTAACTGTTTAGACAGTTAAATTATATTTGGTTTAGCTCTACATTCCTTCCTCTTTGAGGAATTCCTGCTTAGGTAAATGGGAGCTGCATATGAGTTGGACTTACAGTACGAGACATGTGGCTTGGACTTTCAACAAGTCAACAAAATACCAGAGTATCAAAGAAATACAGGAATGATGAACTCTTGAAACCATATGATACTCATACATGCTCGCCACACACAACTTCCAAAAGTATTAAAATAGAAAATTACATAAATCAAGTCATTGTATATAAAATCAATTAAAATATTCTTTAAAAATATAAATTGCAGTTTCACATGTACCTCTACCACACATCTTTAAAAACCACTCACATGTAGTTATTGTTCTTACTATAATATGAAACAAGTTTCTTTAGAAAGCTTTAAAAATATACCAAACTTGAATGTATGTCATGGTATCAGTTCATCAAATTACAAATTATTTATGTTAGTAATCATAGAAATTATGTGCCAAAATATTATAGTGGAACTCATATTGTTGTGATAGGTTAGTTATTAGACAGGCATTTGATTTACCATGCAAGAATTAAGTATTCAGATTGTTTATATAATTTGAAATGTTTATGACATAAATTTTTAATTTTGTGCAGATTTTTCTGATACCCAAAGCTTTGCTTACTAATTCTAACAACAAATTAATAAGTGAATGAACTGAATAACTCAAGAGCTCTGTTTCTAGTTAAACCTGACTTGGAATTTAAGGATTGAGACATAAATTCTAAAATATTAAGGGAGAAAATCAATTATGAATAAACACAAAAAAAACTGTAAAATGAGGTATGATAGTTGTCCTTCACTGAATATAATATATAATTCCTGGTCAAAAATATGCAGTTTTTATTCCAAAAAGCACAAAATTTTGAAATGCTAGCATAAACATAAACTCTATAACGTTAAACATGTATTAAATGGGAAATAAAGTCCGTTGGCAGACAATTTTTTAACATGAATGATAAAAATATTGAGGTAAAAATATATATATGCATTAGTTGAAACTGGAAGAAAAAACTTAACAAAATCAAATACCTTGTCAGAAAAAGTAGTCAATCCACGATTAATCATGATGCTTCATTTTGATTTTTTTTTCACCAAAACAGTGCCACAATATAATCAGGAACATATGTCTATTGACAATACGTGCAATGAATCAGTAGGTATCTCTCTATACAAAATGGCATGTGATATGTTTTCACATTCTCAGAATAGGGCCAAACATATATGTAACTGCTCTGAGAGCAAGAGAAGCATGCTTACAAACAGGATGGATAATCATGTAACAGTGATTTAAAATAAATGAACAAAAAACCTTGCCAAGCAATTACGTATGTTTTGAGAAAAAAAAAAAATATTCATTTTAATGCTACTCTGTCATGTGTTTTCCCTAAAGTGAGGAACACTGTCAAATACATCTGCAATATACATTCAAATGCTGGGTTTTTTTTAACCTCCCCGTTATATTTGTTTATATTTCCCAATGAATTCTAGAGGATATTTCAAAAAATTATTTTTCTCCTCAAAATAATAGAAGGATGTTGAAATGTGCATGTAATTTTCTCTATTTCCTTCCTTGTCTATATGCAGAACTAACAGTGTGATTCAACAGGAGGTCGATGCATAGGTGATTTGCAGAAACTGGCCCTATATGGCATTATGGTGGGCACAGTGATCTTTTTTTTTCTCCCTGCATTTACTAGCTAATAAAAATGAGTTAAATATCAAGTCAGATTCGTACTGAAGACAGAGAGTAAACTTGCACTGTCACTCATTTTTTATGTTTTTAAGCTGGATTTTAAACCAAGTCATTCCGGATACCTAGAACTACCTGACAGTGTTCTTTTGAAGTAGCACCAGTTTGAGTTTGTCTAACCTGAGAAGCTTAACACAAAATTAACTTTGACCTGTTTGCTTATTTCCCTTTCAATATTTTTTTGCATTGTGATTACCTTTATGGGCAGAAAATAAAATGATACATTATCTTACACTGTTACAGCACCATTAGAAGGTTGTCGTGTAAATCTTGATTTTTGTTTTCTTGCTGTTATTTTAAGCCTGTAGTTACCTGTTTTGCCATCAGCAGGCATTGATATGATTTGATGAGGATGCACCCTAAATTCTTAAAAAGAAGGCTTATAGTTTCTTCTTTTTACTATTAGTTTGTTTTAAGCAGACTGGACAGCAATCTCCTTTAACTTTCAAAGGTGCTTCGCAATCAGCTGGTGGGCATGATTCTACAAAACAGGTAATCTGACCAACCTATGTCAGCAAAAAAAGTAACAAAAATATAACATTTAGCTACAGTTTCAAAACAAGAAGTATATTTTCTACATTTTTTGAAGAATAAATTCCACATAATTTTGCTATAAACTGACATTTGTATGATATCTTCCTTAGTGGAGCAACATACCATTTTATCTAATATTCATCAATCCATGAAACACCAGGCTCCCAAATACCCAGATATTTCTTTTCTATAACTACATTTAAAAAGTCATTATGATAAAAAAAGAGCACAAACTAGATGAGCTTTTACTGACTTTAATGCTTTTAACAGCCCTTTTCAAACACCTTCTGGAAAAAATAAAGGTATGTAAATGCTGGATTCTTCAACACTGGGATATCTGAACAGCATCAGTTTTGGAGCAAATAACTGATGATGTATAAAAATAATTTAGAAATGATTACCCAGAAATTTGCAACACAAAATTAGAAACACTGTTTTGGAAGCAGAAACTAATATATAGTTATAGTTGATCCCCAAACTGGATTTCACCATACTTACTTTGCATTCACACACAGTGCAAGGGTCCCTTTTCCAGGTTTCATTGCTGGAATATGATTTACCCTCTTCATCAGTGCAATCAGTTTTACTGAGGCGTGATTCAAGTTTTTTTATCTGAAAACATGAAGGAAAAGTTAATTGTTGAACCAAACAGAAACAAAGTTATTTTTTGTGTAGAGGTTTATCTTTTTT
The DNA here is from genome assembly GCA_032273925.1 of Rhynchotus rufescens. Classification (NCBI taxonomy): domain Eukaryota; kingdom Metazoa; phylum Chordata; class Aves; order Tinamiformes; family Tinamidae; genus Rhynchotus; species Rhynchotus rufescens. The sequence goes on from JAVCKT010034727.1 coordinate 11,340, forward strand.
CCTGGGCTATGCAATCCATGCTAAATACTGCTCCTGTTTTTTTCCTTCTGACTGCTTAATTTTCAAAAGACTGAAAGATTAGAAATTGGAAAAGTTAATAGCTATAGAAACAATATTTGCAAAAGAAATGAGAAATAATAAACCCTTAACTATCACCGTAAATTTTCCTGCTGGTGGGACACACATTTAGACCATACAAAGATAAGCAAGCTGATGTATTTGTATCTGATGTGAATGGGAAGACAAATCTAAACCTATTGATATGTCTAAATAAAAAGGTAAAAATAACAGACTTTTTGTATTTTTTCCTTCATCATGAAAGAGGTTTATATCATTAATTTAGCTTGCTGATTGAGTGCCACTTGGGACCACTAACTAGATGGACACATTTTTAAAAAATCCCCACATCTTTTCCGCATAAAAAAAAAAAAAATAGGAATGTATTCAGTCTTTATTTGACCTGCAATAGTGATTCCACTCTCAAAACAGGAAAACTGTAATGAGTGCAATGATTAAATAATGTCGCCAAAAAATGGTTTCAAGTTACTATACAAATGAATCTATGATTCATATCTCTAAAACAAATAGTGAAGCTGCTCCAAAAGAACTTACTTATTTTAGGCAAAAATTTCATCCTACCTTGGATTTATCTGCTATCTGTGGTATATATAGCTGAGTTAATCTGAACAGAGACGCTTTCTCTGCCAAAGCATAGAAAGCATGTGTTCTTTAAACTATCTAAATCTTAACTACGTTTACAACTGTAGTCTGGTATATTATAACTTTTTAAATTTATATTTTAAATACAGTTTTACTTAGAGAAATTCTACACATTGCAGATTTAAAGTTCACATAAGTCACATAAGAGAATAAAAATTATCTCCACAGAAATAATTCCATATTTAGAATAGTTATAACTCCAAGTTCAAACTCAAGAAAATCTATAAACTGTATTTTAGTAAGTAAGGTATGAAAAGCATGTAGAAATGAAGACTAATAACACACAATGCACTGGGTACTGTTTTGCTTGACATGTTTTTGGCTGCAGTATATATCTAAATCACAGAATGGTTGAAATTGGAAGGGACCTCTAGAGTCATCCAGTCCAACCCCCCTGCTCCAGCAGGGACACCCAGAGCATGTGGCACCGGGTGGCATCCAGGCAGGTTTGGAAGACCTCCAGAGAAGGAGACTCCACAACCTCTC
>JAVCKT010034729.1:0-13056 GCA_032273925.1 Rhynchotus rufescens
CAGAGAGGCTGTGGAGTCTCCTTCTTTGGAGATCTTTAAAACCCGCTTGGACGCAGCCCTGTGCCACGTGCTCTAGGCGACCCTGCGTGTGCAGGGGGGTTGGACTAGATGACCTCTGAGGTCCCTTCCAAGCTTAAGCATTCTACAATTCTATGATTCTGTGTGTTTGGCTGGCAGACTGTCATATACACTGGCTGATTTTAGATAAGAAAATGGTCACAGATTTCCCATTATTTCATTTTACTGAATGAATTCCCCAATTACTCCCCTTCCTCTCACTGTGTATCTTCATGTTCATAGCTCGGTAAACCCAGCTAGCCTGGAATTAGGTCAGGAGAGACAGGCTGTCACTTTTCTCATGAGAAGCAGAACCACCACCCGGCTACACACAGGCTCCCACTTGCTAATGCAAATCACAAGGCACGGTTTGGCTCTGGGTAGGACCTGCAGGCGCTCTAGATTTAAATTCCACCACCTGCCTGGAAGGAGGGAACCACAAAGAATGAAACTGCTGTGAGGGGTTCCTTTCTCTCCAGATGCTGATGCTTCAGGACTGAAGTATGGAATGTAAGCTTCAGTGTTGTGGGAGGAAAGTGGGAGGCTGAGGAGGAATAGATAAACCCTGCAGAAATACTTTAACATCAGAGAAGCCCTGACAGCAGTAAACTTCATGCACTTGAGGAGACAAAGTGTGTAGGCTTGAACTTGAAATCTGTCTTGATGGCTCCTTGTAGCATTTCAGTTACTTCTGAGGAGGATGCCAGAAATCTACTTAAGAAAAATATAAAATGTTCCTAGGTAGAGTTTTCTACTTATATTCTCTGCTCTTGTATCCACAAAGAGGAAAATAACTTCTTACAAAGTGCAGGCACTTGTTGGCATAATCATAAAGTAAAGGGAGGCAGAGATCACACACGTTTAATGAAAGGTTGCTTGCTATGTTGTTTAGGTGATGCTTAGATAAATACGTTGCCCGTACGTTTCTTCCATTAGTAAGTGGTTAATTTGCACTTCCTTACGTAACCTTGTGTTCACTGTGTTGTTTTGTCACTGGAGGCAATGCACAGCAGGTGATGGGAAAAAGTTGCAGGCTTACACCCAGGGTGAAACGTATGTTTAATTTTTACCTTGAAAGAGGTGCTAAAAGGAATAAATAGAGCAGTCCAATCTGTGAGAATTAAACAAGGAAAGCATCTAATTAATTCACGGTGTCTACGGGGGTGAACAGTTGGTAGTTTGCATATCTCTGGGACTGTTTCTCTTGAGTAATACAGTAAACTCTCTAGGTATTTGACACATTTCTAAACTGCAGCCAATGTGCATTGTGGCCCCTTAGAGAAGCTTCACATAAATAACTTTGGCTATAAACCTGGTATTTTCCACAATATCTCGAGCAGTTTAGGACCATAGCTGAACAGATGCGCTCACAAACCTTTCTGCAATGCAATGAAGCTCCCAGGAGCGTGTGCTCAGTGACAGAGCAGCGTTCAGCACATGCGTTTGCAGGACTCTTGGGAAAGCTTCCCCTGCCTGTTGACAGAGCACCTGGAGCTTGGTAACAAGCCTGCCTGACTAATGTGACTCTGCCCGGAGTGGCAAAACAAAGGACAAATCCTATCAATACTGAGGCATGAAGGGCTGACCACCATCTCACTCAGAAACCAGCACATGGATCTTCATCATGCTCAGTATCTGGCTGCTTATGAAAGTTAGGGGTGGTGCAAGACAGCAAGAACTAGTTCTGCCACCTGAAGAAAGAAAAATGTTTGGCTGAAGGAGGAAATAAAGCATCAGTCCCACAGTCTTAAGGCTAAGCTCCCATGAAAGACTCCAGAGATGATTATTTTTAGTGGGGAAGAGCCTGGGGGAAGGGCTTGTCAGATAGATTAAACCATTGTTAAGAGCCGACCAGAGTTCTCCTCCAGCACTTTCCTTTCCATCACACCTGCATCCTGATGTGTAATAAAAAAGTGTGAGAGGGGAAAAAGATATGGAGGAGGGAAGAGCTGTACTTGGCAAGCTGAAATAGCAGCAGGGATGCAGTGGCTCTTTCCTGCCATTGCTTACCCGTTAGCTTTTCTTGTGCCAATTTTTTTTTTCTGGTAATCCCCAGGATAGCCTCTGAGAGCTGTTTATCATCCCGGGGCAAAGCGTTTTGGCCTCCTGTCATCACCCCGGCTCCTTGCAGGCCGTGGTGCTGATAGGTCTAAGCGTCCATAAGAGCTTGAGGATAGAACGGGAGGACGTTTTCTCCATGTCTTTAAGCCCTCTGGGCCTCTAGCTCTTGCTTTGTCCTGGGAGAACTGTTCCAGCTCTGCCTGCTTTCTCCCAGGCACCCATCTCCCGGGATGCAGCAGTACCAGGCTGCAGGAAACACAGCACGGGCGCTATGGGGACTCCTCCCTCTGGGCCAGGGGCTGTCTAACCTGACCTTGGAGCACGTGTTCAAACACGGCTCAAAGCAGCCTGGTCACGGTGGGATGGCATGGGTGGTTTGGCCAGGATGGCATAGTTGAGACTGCCCTTTCCCAGGTGTTTTTTCCTGGCTTCGTTGCATGTCTCCTTCCCAGTTAAGAGGAGAAGGAGGCCTAAAGAGTTTGTCTGCCCCAGAGAGAGAAAGTATTTGGCAGGGCATCTATTGCTCTAGCCAGACTAAACTGTGAGTGGAGAGAATGGAGGACTGCAATGTGTCTGCCTTGACAACCTTTCTGACTACTTTAGGATCTGTTCCTTCAAATTTAATTGTATGGCCTGCCCTCCACAAGTTTCTCCTGCTTGCTTGCCTGATGAGCCTGACCTCTGGAAGCTTTGGCACCATTGCATCAAAATGAGTGTTTCTTGCCTTATATTAGAGTATTCCTCTACAGCCTTTATCATCACGAGGGGAGTGATCAGGCTCCTCTATAGCTGAAGGGCCCAAGGTTCCTAAATGTGATAACCCTCCTCAGGACTGGTAAGTAAATGGCTGAGCTATATGAAACTTAATTATGTTCTTTCCTGCCTGATGTAGGCAGTATGTTTTTCATTTGAATGACATGTATTCATACAGTAAATTGCCTTTCAGTAATAAAGCAAACATTAAAAAGATCTTATATTCAATTATAGACATCTCCAAATCTTTCACAGATGTCCTTGGGGTTTCGCATGCTTAAGGGAAAGCCCTGGTTTTCCAAGATGGAAAAAGCAGGGGAGATGAAAGAGGCAAGTTGCTTTCACAGAAATATGGGAATTATCCAACTAAGACAGACTTAGATCTTGTAGCCTGGATTGGGTGCCCTGAGTGTAGGAAGGGGCTCTAGTTACTGCTGTTGGCACCAGTGCTGCAGTGCATGTGAATGGCTCGTGTCTGTACAGCCAGACCACGTCCATTTGGAGCAGGGCTCCGTATGAGCAGAGCCATCGCACAACCATTTCTCCTGCTTACATCCCACTAGCTCCACGCATGTCTTTCCTGGGAAGGGATCCACATGTTACTGTCTGAGATGTGCAGGAGCTAGAGGAGGAGCAGGGAAAGAGGAGCTGTTGTGTTTTTATGGAACAGCTGCAGAGACAGCAGAGACAGATTGGGGCCGGTGCCAAGAATGGGGGAGGAGAACTTCTGGAGGCCTGAAGAGACACAGAAAGGCAGATCCCTCCAGGTCTGGAGTTTCGGGAGAAAAGCACTATGTGTGGGATGCTGTGTGGGAAGGATTTGCTCTTTAATAGGAGTTCCCTCTTGGATCTGCTTGCAAACTGCTTCCCCCCAATCCCAGGCTCTATCACATACCTAGGCTGATGCTGCACGGATGGGCTGCAGAGCTGCAGCCTCTGCCTTCCTCCATTCCCTTGGCATGAGGTGCAGGTAACCACTGGGTTGAGAGATCCACTGATTTAACTGCATCTGGCACTGAGGGATGCAGAGCTGAAGTAGGCAGTGGGGCTCTCTTCTCTGCTGAGCATGAATAAGCAAATTATGGGAAGTTTAAGCTCAGACTGCAAAACTGACTATTTTTCAACCTCATAATTCCTCTTTCTCCTTTCCTTAAAGGGATAGCTCCTTGGTCTGAAGTGCTGAAAGGCAGAGTGTTGTTCATAGCTCTTGGTGCTTGGTATCAGAAGAACACTTCTCAGCCCTTCAGGTACGCCTGTACTTCCAGTGACTTCTTTTGGAAACATTGTGCTCCATCTGGAGGGAACTGTAAAGTGCAAGCTGAGATGACAGAATTTTCTGCAAATACAACAGGATTTCCTGGGATTATGTTTAAATGCTTGGCTGTCTTGGGGAGGGGAAGAAGGCATTTGGTCTCTGACAAAGTCTTGAGAAGGCCTCCAGTATTACGTAATTTTTAAGGTCACTGGCAATAATCCAGCCAGCAACCTGCTTTAAATTGAATGATTTAAGAATGGTTCTGTTGTATAAATCTAAATTGCATGGGATACAGTCACACTGAAATCTTTAGCCACAGTCCAAACCATTGGTTGTGTCTTCTTTTTTTTCTCTCTCTAAGCAGAGCAAGACAAGTATATCTGAATGAATTATACAATGAATGGGAAGTTAATTGGCTTGGACAATCCAATCTCAGTTTCTCTGAATGCCATAATTATTTTAACTTATTCAGTAATTGGAATATTCAGTAAATGGAATATGAGGGAAATGCCTCACTGCAAATGCTTATTTTTTCAAAATTACAGCTGTATTTTGTGTGCATAGGATTTAGTTTTTTGAGTGGCAATGGGTCAGGTAATCCGTGCAATACATTTTCTAGCTCTATTTGGTGGTGTGTATGAGCTCTTGAACGCACACCTAAAGTGTAGTATCTGCACGTAAGCTGTGTAGCTTTAAAATTATCTTTGATGAACACTTGCACAGGCAGGATTTGGGGACTGAATTGTCAGCAAAGCGCGAAAGGACATTGAGTTCTGAATTTGCTCTGTATATTAGCAGTAACAGCCCTTGTGGTATTGGTCCAGTTGTGTTTCTGCAACTGGCAGATGTTTTCAATGGCCAGGGCCAATACACATTATCTCTGAAACTCATCTAAAGGGCTTTAGGAAAAAGCCCTTTAGGAAAAAAGCCCTTTTAGGCTATTTAGGAAATATTTCCATTTTCACTTGCACCATTATTGTAGTTCCAATGCAGCATCATAGTTGTAAGTCCACACCAACAGGGATCAACCCCCATGGTAATCAGCACATATGAGGTAGTACAGCAAATAACAGTGTTAGAAATCTCTCCCCAGTAGCAAATACACTGTCCAAATATGAGGAAGGCAGCCAGTTTTGATAGTACAAACTTATTCCAACTCTAAAGCTGAAGAGTTTGAAGGATGGGGTTCAAGTTGTTCTTCACTTTCAAAAACCATCGTATTTCAGCAAACATCAGAGAATATGGGGGTAACAGGCAGCTCCTTTCCTCTCTGGGTTGTACCTTTTCTGACACGGGATGCTAGAGAGAGACCCTTATTTCCAATATAGTAGAAGGAAATGTATTTTCTCAAGATTCAGATTGGCAGGAGTTAACATATGCTTGAGAACGAATGTGTATTGTTCTAGTATAATGTCCTCTAATTTAAATCATCTGCATGTAAATCCTTCTGTGGGTCCAGGCTGCAGACTAAACAAGAAGCTGTCATTTTAGCAGGGTACATTCAGTTTCAAAGTGCCCCATACCACACATAATACGTCAGCATGAATTCTCTTTTTCTTGCATTTTTCATAATTAGTGGATCTCCATCTATTTTCTTCTCCATCTGAATGGTATGTCTGCAATTTTTGTATTTGTTTTTCTTCTTTGTCACTGGGGACAAGTATGGTGATATCTTTGTGTTCAATACACTCTTCTTAGCTTACCTGTTTCCAGTATGCTATTTCTAGATGAAAGAACGTATGAAAGTGTTGTCTTCATCCGAAATACAAGTTTTCTGAGGGTCCTTGAAGCTCAGTGTTTGAGCTGATATGAAAAGAAAGCCAAATTTAACTTTTTCTGAGGACTATGCTAGAAATATTGTCTGCAGTAAGGGACAAATGGATGAAGGGCACAAGGCTCAGAGAAAGGTGGTTCAGAAGGAAGTTGGATCAGGTGAAGTTTGCCAGAGGTGTAGAAATATTCACAGCACCCTCCACATGGTCTGAAGGACTGTGAAGAAGTTGTCTTATTCCATCAAAGGCACCTGATGGAATAGTGATAAAAGGCCTTTGCTTCAGTGTTTGATGCTCAGTAAGGAGTGTTTTTCTTCATGAACATACCTTGTTTAGCTGTATCTGGTTACCCATTGCCAGTCCTTCTTAAGGGGTTGTGTCCTTCCTCACCATTGATTTAAATATGCCTCAAACGTGGCCACATGTGATCAGAGTGTGGTGAACTGGAGGGCAGCTGTGTGTGTACAAGGAGGCATCTGAATGTCGTGACTTCCTGAAAATGCAGCCCTTGCCTTTGGTCCTGGGAATTTGGCTGCTGGCAGCCACTTCTGCCCCAGGTGCACTCCTGGGAACTCACAGTCAGCAGAACATATCCCGCCTAGGACACAGGGGAGCTGGCTACAATCCATATTTTATTCCCATCTGGAGACTAGTGATGTTATAGGAGAGAGAAGGGTTTGCAGCACACTTTTCTTTCCACTTGGTCAAGTGATGACTCTTCTTTGTTATATCAAATCATTCTTGTAGAATGGGACAAGAAAAGGAGCAAAATAGGCTAAAGAGAGCAATAGAGAGCAAAGGCAAGCGGGAATATGCACTTTTAAGGTAAGTATTGATAACGTTCTAAGACCTCCCTAGCATTTAAGAGCAACATTTGCTAGTATTTTGTATTTTTCATGAGTGTATAAGACTCTGCTACACCTCCTTGTGCACTTCTCAAATACATCTTTTGAGAAAAAGGTTGAATGAAGACAGAGTACTTCCATATTGAATAACGAATAGTCCTGTGCAAAAAGGCACTTTCTATCAATGTCTCTTTATCCCCTTTGCTTCTCTGTCTTTCAAGTATTATTTTCCTTTTTACCTCTCATCTGCTGCCCATTTACCTCTTCTCACTTTTCTTCTTTTATCTTATTCATATTTAATTCAAGATGATTTGGATCAGCTGATTCACACACATACTTCCCCTGCTGAATAACCAACATGAGACAGGAAAGTCTACCCCATGACTAGTGACTGCTTGTTTCCTACCCTGCCTTTTTCCAAAGCTGAGTCTGGAATAGGTTTAAATTCAATTTTTAATAGAGAGAAGGGGCAGAGATTACAACCTTCTGCACAGCTGAATGAATGCCTTTTCTGTTCTTTTTTATTTTTATTTTTTGATAATTTCTTGTAGTGATAGAATACATTCTGAGGAGACACTGTGTTTAGCCATAATGAGATTTTTTCCCTTTATATCTGTATATAAATATTACAGTCCACATTAAGAGAGTGCAAACCTGGGCCTGCCTTTTTTTGCCTTTTTAACCTCAAGCTTAGCAGCCCTTTGCAGTTGGATCTCATTTTCAGTTTTCTAGCATTAACAGCACAGAGATGTTTCACATGTGACTGAGCGCACTCATTTTTCTCCTCCCACAGAGTGTTCTTAAATGAATTCCTACACAAACAAGCCTGCTGGCATTTGGCCGCTACGGTCCCCGACATGACAGAGCTGGGGTAGCTACCATATCTGGTGCTCGCCCAGGTGTTACTGCCTATGGAGGGGGCAGTGAAGGTGCTCGTACTACTGCTTCGGGTTATAACAGTCCATGTTGCTGATGGTGATGCCTGCTAACTTGGAAAGCATCCAGAGGACAAGACCAGGATGTGTGCTTGCCACAAAGACCCTACATGCCTTTGTGTTGATGTGGCTATGAAAACTAAACCTCTAATCTCCATTTTACTATTTTTCTATCTTTCCTGAAGTATCCTTAAACTCAGATGCAGAGGGATGCGGAAATTTTTATTATTCCTAATGTCTCTTGTTGTCCCCGATGTCTCTTGTATAATGCCAGCAATGTATTTTTTTTGCATTGTGGAATATCCTTTTTCCTTCCTTTCATCTCCTTTTCTTGGACATTATTGTTCAATATTCAGGGCTGTAATTTAGGAGTACATTCATCCAGTTCGGCTTTTATATTAAGTGAATGAATAGGGAAAAATGTGATAGTAGACAGAGAACTTATGGACTGTCCCATTTGCAAGGTGTAACTGCAAGGCAGTTTTTCAGCTCTACTGATGCTGACAGCAAGAAAGACTCACATAAACAAATTGAGAGTATAAGTGCAACCTATTTAATTTCTAATTCCAGTAAAAGAGTACTAGCTTTCAAAGAATCATTTTTTTAAATGGATTTTTTCATGAGTTCATTAAATGTAACTTCATCAAATGTAACATTGGGGGAGTATTTTGTGAAGCTGCTTTAGAGGACTGTTGCACTGGACAGGGTTGCCTACAGTGCGAAGCAGAGGAAGCCGCACTCAGTTGGGTCAGCATGGCCTTGGTACGTGCGCTTGCAGAAGGAACACGCTTGCAGATTTGTTCTTTCCCCAGACCTTTTTCCCTCTCTCGACAAAGCCAAGCAAGGCTTAGCATGTGCACCTCAACTGTGTCCCTTCAAGTGGGGACTGGGTTGCCTTCTGAGTATTAATAAGACCTTATCTGTCACTTTCTGGCTATGTAATTACTTTAAATGGAAAATATTAATAATAATAAAAGACACAAGGAATATGACTGTATTTCAAGTCCCAGGAGGTTTAAAATGTTGGCAGTTTCAGGATTTATCCCTGTACTTGTAAAGTGAACGCAGTTGTTAGAACCTCAGCAAGACAGAATGAATATTCAGCACCGCATTATACTCTCAGAGCGTTTTGTTTTCTATGATGACAGTTCAGGGATTTATTATGTGTGGCTACAGCATCTGGAAAAGATGCCAAGGCTAAAATGGACTTCATATGTCATAAAATTCACAGGGATCTATTTAATGTGGATTGTTCCACACATTACTGTTCTGCTCAGTTCAGGGCACAATTAATTTTCCATGTAACAATTTTGTGTTGGTAGGCTAGGCTAGGGCTAAATTAAAACTGGAAGACTTGTGAGTGCTTCCCAGCTTTTGTGTAAAGATTTGTGCCCACATTGTTTCCTGACCTCAGTGTTGAATTATCTCCCACCTTTTCTTCCCCACTTCCCCTGAGTTTTCCCTCCTGACTTTCCAACAATGAGAAACTTGGGCACATCATAAGCATGAGAAGAGTTTCATGATATCCCAGAGTGGATAGTCATGAAATCAAGACTGCCAGATGTGCCAAGGGCAGCAGCTCCTGTTACAAGGTAGATGTGGGTGAAATTTCAATAGCTCAGGCCAGCAGATATGGCTGTGAAGTGATACTCCTGTTCACTATCGTAAAAGCAACGCCACAAGGGAAGGAAACCGTGTGTTAAAAGAAAAAAAATCATGAAGTGACACAGTGTTACGTAAAGACACTGTGTTCTACAACATGGCTGGAGAGAGTGGACCTCTTGTTGCTTACAAATGCTTTTGCACATAACATCTTTTTCGACCTGCCTAGTAATTCTCTATTCCAGGAATTGGAAATTCCTGTCAAATCTTAGGCAGGCTGCGTGTTCAGTGAAAGCAATGGACAGCTATATGTGTGTATGTGTGTATATACATAAATATATGCATATATAGGTCTGGAGAATTATGCCTCTTTGAGAAAGAATCTATGTATTTTTTTTTTCTAGTTTTAGAGAGGAAAAAAAAGAACTCTGGCATGCAGCCTGGGAGAGGGTGCTGGTCCCTGACCTACTTTGACCTGGCTTAATTTAGGATTCTGCCAGATTATTACATAGGATACTCTTTAGCAGCACTGAGTGAACAAAGCCAGCTGATAGCAAAATAGCACATGTGCAGAATAAAACAAAAAAATACGTTTCCTTTAGGATGACATATAATAACCTTCCTTTAATAGTCTGTCATAGATCTCAAGAACTGTATGATAAATCATTTCAGCTTCCTCAGTTTGAGTTGTCTTCCCAGACACATTACTAAAGCAGAGGTGAATAGTGCAAAAATACACATCTATATCTTCTCTATGATAAAAAAAAAACTATGCTGCTGGTTCTATACAGGTACCAATTTTATCTGAATGGGAATGTCAGACTATTTACTGGTACTGATTCATCAAAAACAACTCTTATATACGCCCACATAAATGAGAACACAGGAAAAAATCAGGAATTTCAGGTAAAATATATAGGTATATATACATAATAGGTATATACACATATGCAAGCATTTGCTTTGTAAGTGATCATATATTTATCAAATCAGGGACAAAAATGAAGGGCAGAAAATATAACTTGCCTGACCAATGGCACTGAAACATTGCAGTTGAATTTCAAGCAGCTGTAATGATTCCATAGTGTAAAACATATATTTTTAAATATTTGAATACATTCAAATAACAAATTGATAAGGCTTCATGGTCAGGTCATAATTAAGGAGAAAATAAACAGAGTGTATCAGCTCTGTGCAGAAACCAGGCTGAAAAGATTGAGATTTCATTTTGTTTTATCCTGTTGAGAGAAGAATATGAAATGGGTGAGTGTAAGCAGCTTGGGAGCGAGGAACTAGTTGGGTGAGGGGAGTCAGGGAGCAGGTTGCTCTGCTCCCGTAGCATTTCCGTGGATGCAGAGAGGCAGCTGGATGCAACACATTCCAAATGCACCATCAGACGGTGAGTAAAGCATTCCCCACAGGACTGACACTGGGGACTGCTGGGGAAAAAGTCTATCACACACAAACAAGGCTCCTTGCAGGTTGTTGGCCTGACAGCTCCTTGCTCTGTGGTACATTTCATGGTATGAGTGGGTGAGAAAGGGGAGGTAAAAAAGGAACGTCAGAAAAAAAAAGCTGCAAAGGTCCTTTACAGTTTCTAGGCAAAATCTCTTTAGTGTCAATTTTCAGAACGTCATTCTTTAAGCAAAGAGGCTGTTCCATGTGCTGTGAAACAGTATTTCATACTACTTGATGAGAAAGAAAAATCATGTTGCAATGAAACAGACATAGGTTTTTCTTTTTTCTTTCAAAGCAAACACTTCAGCATTTCTACTTTTCTAGCTCATTACCTCCACAGTGGCAAGCATGTCTCTGAGTTTATAACAGCCAATAAGAATGGGAGTTCCTGGTATTAATTTGTTCTTCATGAGCAATTTTATTGTCTTTATAAAACTCACGAGGTGATAAAATCTCTTAGTCACTCTTGATAGCAAACTGCTATCAAGTTATACTCTTGTTGTCAGTTTTTGCTGAGAAACTATGAAAATTGGGCAGTAGGAAGAAAATTAAATTGTGCAGGTAGACTAGCATTAAGATTCATTATTTTGCATAGCAAATTTAAAGGCGTGTTCTCCCCATATATTCTAGAGCATGGACCTTTCAGGACTTAAGGGCTCTGAGTTACAGTGAAAAATCTAAAATTAACTTTGTTTGAAAAGTGAAAAATTGTGGAAAGATGCTGATGTGCTGAAGGTATCTTCTTATTCTTCCCATTCAGTTGCAAAATACAGACCTGAGTGGTAATTTTTATGTTATTATCCAGCTATTGACTTTCAAATGGAAGAAATGGAGAGAACATGTGAGGAAGCAAAGCATCAAAGAGGAGTAATTTTCCATTTCTAAAAACTAAAGAGACCACAGATCTGACCCTAACACTACAAAATGCTATTAGCTACCATGCTTGCCAAATCTGTGGAAGGAAAGACCCTGCTGACTCAAAATTCTTTGGAGTCCTGGATCTTGATACAGGATTGTCTTTGCTTTCATTATTTGGGAGGTGTCTACATCCTCCCTAGTGTAACTGCACGTTGTACATTGACATCAGTGGCGTTCCTAAGTGTCAGGAAATGAGACTCAAGTCAGGAATGAAATGCCTGAATTGCCAAAGGCTGATGTGAGAGCTAACTGCTTTCCCTTTACCCTGCTTTCTTCTCTCCACACTCTCCCACTCTCTGTTTGGTGGATTCTTCACACTATAGAAAGAATCAGGGAATAAACGACTCATCTAGAATGAGTGTAATATCCCAAGGAGAACTAGAAACAGAAAAAGAGAAAAAGACTTTGTGAGTACAAGGCTTATAAGGTCTGTCTTTCAGTCTATTGTTATTTTAACAATATATTCTAAATTTTCCACTGAATTCATTGGAAATAGAGGCTTCACTGATAACCAGTTTCTAAAAATTTCATGAAAAAATATCGCTAAGACCACCACCAAGGGAAAGTTTGAGATCAGTGACTATCTTTTCTGCACCATCTGCAAGCTTTGCTTTCAGTGCTCATGGTCTGAATCAGCCATGGCCTGAGCTATCTTCTGTCTGGTCAAAGAGCTCAAGCACATAGGAGGGAAGTATTGTATAAGCCAGGGAGGAGGCTGGGTGTACAGGATGGGATATTGAGAGGGCAGGGCTTGTAGAGTGGAGGAGGACATAAGATGATAGGACATAAGATGATACTAGTGGTAGGGTGGAAACTTTAGTTAGTGTGATGGGGAAGTAAAAGTCTTGTGGATATGAGGATATGGGGAAGAGATGAGAGCATGGTGGAAACAGGTTCATGGAGAAAATAGTTCATAATGTAAAGATTAAGTGACAGTGGCACAAAGGATATAAATTCATAGGCAAACAGAACGGATTTTTATATTTCACCTACTTATCAAGCATGGCTTGCTATATGCTGGTTGTTTGCGATCTGCAAAGCAAAGGTTAAAAAAGCAGTCAGCCTGTGTGTGCTAGTGCTGCAAACACTGTGGAAAGAAACTCCTGAAAAATTACTGAGAGGAACTGAGAGGAAGGCTATCGATTTAGTTTAAATATCTCAATCAAAAGTAAACTGCTGCCTTAAACTGTGTTTTAGAATCTACTTTTCCTCTTGACCAGTGCTGTCTGTGTAGCAGCTTGGGTGTGAAACACAATTTCTGTGGTGAATGATTGCACAGACTCCAATTTGTGTTGATCAGAATCAGGATCCCTTTATTTCTTGTGAGTGCCTTATATATTAACACAATCTACTACAGCCAATTAGCTTTTGGATTCATGGCCTTGCAGATGCCAGTAATC
>JAVCKT010034729.1:13156-44748 GCA_032273925.1 Rhynchotus rufescens
GTGGCACATAAGGAAATTTGATGTTGCACTTTCATCACAAAAAGAAATACTGTCCTAATTAAGCCTTTCAGTATGCAAGTCTTCTAATAAGCATGAGTAACTTGTGGCATTAATCTTTGACATGTAAGTGAAAAAGTAGGTTACCTCTGTATCTGGTCAATGGAAAAGTACTCTTCCAGGAGATGTTTAAGCAGGAGCCTCTTTTTGGTGCTCTGAGAAGCTCCTTTCTCACCACAGAAGGAGCCTAGTGAATTAGCTTAGTGATTAGGCACCTAAAATTAATCAACACGAGTAGTCACAAAGAATGCCTGCTCATTTAAGTTAAGTCATTGATTTATTTCAACCTATCATCAAAATGACATTCAGAAGAAATAGCAGTGATGCAGTATATAGCCATGCACTCTAGGCTCCGCAGACATTTGCCAGTCTTAGGCAACATGAAAGAGTCAGAGCTGCAAGTTAAAGTTACATATTCATTTCAGCACGAGCATATACTGTTCATCCGTCCTCGTGGGAGTCAGTGTTCAAGATATTATCCATGCAGTACAATACCTCTGAAAATGCTTATTTGAAGTCAATAATTTTAAGTTATTATGTTAAAACCTTACATGAATTAAGATGAATTGCCTAAATCCTGAGAGTATCCTCTGCAGAGAACCATTGATAGAAAATGTTATTTTATCATTACTAACCTGCATCTTCAAGTACAGAGCTCCTTGTTTAGGCACAACACTAATCTAAATAATAGGAGACAGCACCTTTCCAAAAGAGCTTTTGCAGTGGAACACAAAAGACTTATCATGGTAGGAAGTATGATTATTTTAGTTTTATATAGCAGAAAATAAAGCATATAGGGCTTAAGTATATAGATTCAGCATTAAATTGGAAAGAAGCCAACACCAAAGTCAAAATCTGAAACCAAATCTTCTGAATTCATTTTAGTAATTTAACCTTCTTTTTTCTTGCTAGACTAGAAGTCATCGTGGCAATGACATCTTTTAAATATTGCAAAGTCTTTTTCACTTTGCAGAGGTAAATAAATACCTCAAACCTCAACACTCATTCAGTCATACCATATGTCTGTATTCTAAAAATACATGATTTATAGCAACAGCCTTTTCAAAGCCCATCCCAAAATACGTTTCAAAAACAATTTAAGCCTTTCAAGTATAATGGTACAAAGAAATTTTCTGGAAAAAAAAATACATGAATTGCTTCTAGCCTCACTGCTATGACAAACATTTTCAGGGATGAGTAAGAAAAAAGGTATTTTTACATGGACTGGAAAATGTTAAATGCTATGTTGAGAAATTAAAGTGGAAATATAATGATGGAAATAATCACTTAATTTTATTATGAGGATGCAAATGCACTAAGTGGCTGAAGTACACAGAATCCTCATTATATGTCCTCCAGTTTTCTCCTCTAAATTCTTGAACACAATGATTCTTACAATGCAGGCAGAAAAATCAATGAAATATGTTATTCCTGCTTAACTGTGTTATCATAATGATTTGGTGTATTTTACTCATTATGGTTATAATGATATATTCTTATTTGAAGTGCATGAGAGGAAAGAAAAGTAGTAGACAGAAGGAAAGGGCAGAAGGGAGTAATGTTACTGTCAGTTATTACCAGTGTGTGTTTCAGTTAGTGGCATACATTAAAATTGAACTTCAGTAGATTTGCATGCATTAAAATGTATTTTATCTGCATGTCATAATTACTTGCTTTCATTTCAGTAATGTCCTTCTGATGTATTAAAATGGCAATTGTGCCCTATGTAATGTTAGGCTTGTGACTTTGACCAAAATCCAAACAGACTTGGAATAAAATTAGTTTTGCTGATTTCTTCCAGGTCTGTATGGTGATGTGCTATGTGTCTCACACAGTCAGATATAAATACACCTGGACAGTATCAATATATAATCTTTAAATACCTTTCTAGAAGAAATGAAATTTTCTGCTTAAGGTCAGTCAGGCTTTGAATTATGCAGATATCTGTAGCCCATGCAGTCAATTCAGTTTAATAGATGCATTGTTTTAAAGCAGGATCACAAACCAATATATGCAACAGCTTAAGCACATATCATGGAAAAGACTCTGATGCATAAGCATAGTTCCAAGTTTGTCAGAGGCACATACAACCTTCTTTTTCACTCATCCTCTCTTAAGCAATTAGAGAAGGTAGTCCAAGATAGCTTATTAGTAGCCACAGGCAAGTGGATTTGGGGGAGCGCCTTTGAAGACACTTCAGAAAGTCAACATCTTGAGGACCTACGCCTTACCAAGGCAGCTGTTCACCGCAGATCACTCTGGCTTGAGTGTGGGTAACCTCCAATCGCTAGACCTTTCGATTAAAGGAGCCGTTAAGTCCTGGCTCCATTTACCACCTAGTACTTGCGATGCCATCCTTTATGTCAGCTATAAGGATGGTGGTTTGGGTCTCCCCCGCCTTGTGAGCCTTATTCCGAACATCCGGGCTCAGAGACTGTTGCGTATTGCACAGTCGGAGGATACCATCACACGGAGTATTGTACTCCAAGAAGGGATCCAGGAGGAGGTGAAGAGAGTCTGGATCTCTTCCGGCGGGTGTCCAGAGAAGGTACCATCAGTCTTGGACGAATTCCCTAAAGTCATCAGTACTGTTACATCAGACGAGCCCTTGTTTGAATGGGAAAAGGAGGCCCCTAAAGTTGCCTATCCGGTTCCTTGCAAGTGGCTAAAGAGGGAGATGGAAAATTGGGTCAATCTAAAAACTCAAGGCCACGGGATCCGGAATTTTGAAAACGACTGGATCAGTAATGATTGGCTTGTGCGGTACCGAGGCATTCCCCACCGCAAACTTATAACAGCTATTCAACTACGTGCCAATGTTTACCCTACACGGGAATTCTTGGCGCGTGGCGTGAGTGAGGGCGCACAGAGGGGATGCAGGCATTGTCCTGCCGAGTGGGAATCATTATCGCACATCATTGGCTACTGCCCAGCTGTGCAAGAGGCACGGATTAAAAGGCATAACATCTTATGTGGAATGTTGGCTGAGGAGGCAAAAACCCTGGGATGGGAGGTATATATTGAGCCCCATCTCAGAGATAACACCAATGAACTCTTCAAGCCTGATTTGGTTCTGGTGAAAGGGGTCCGTGCCAAAGTAGTGGATGTAACAGTCCGCTACGAAAGCGGGATGACAACTCTGGGGGAGGCAGCCAGGAAGAAGATGTGTAAATATCAACATCTTACTGCAGAAGTGCGGGCCTTGACATCGGCCACGGAAATTGAGTTTCTGGGGTTCCCTGTGGGCGCCAGAGGGAAGTGGCACGCAGGTAACGAGAAGTTCCTTTCCGACCTTGGACTACCTCCGCGGCGCTCCGCCCTCGGGACCGCACGCAGCCCTATCCCACCGCCCCGGCCGCCCGTTTCCCGCCCGAAGTCCTGGACTCTCCTCGGGCCGCGTTAGGAGGATGGCGAGGTCCTTTTCTCAAAGGGCTCTCCTTTCCTCTGTGGATATTGTTCACATCTTTGCATCTCGAGGTAAGAATAAGTAATGTTTGCCGGCTGGGGTTGGCATTTCCATTGCCTATTCCCATGGAACATATATTACCATCAATAATAACATCATCACCTCTCCTTACCTCGTTTTAGACTATTACCATCTAGTCTGACATCCAGAGCAAAAATCTTCACGCAGACGCTTGAGCTTGCTCGCTTCTGGACCCGTGGATTTTTGCCTGGTTCACTTGGCTGTGGAAGTGGGGGGGCCAAATTCTTTGGTCCCCTGGGACTTCGATCTCGTCCCAAATGACGTGTCCTTCATTTACCGGATTGACTTATAGGTGGACAGGCCGCCTTAATAACCTGGAAAAGGTGCCTTGTTAATAGCAAGGTTCATAAAATTGCCCTGAGGCTACATGTCCCTACTTCCTCTCCTCCCACATGTAGGACCATCAAAGTATAATAGTCTGTGGGTCAAACCAGCCTGGGAAGTTACCTGGTGACATCCCTAACCCAGGGCCCAGGAAGACAACAGGCTTCTCTTAGGGAGGGTCAGGTCTAGTTATCGGACCCTCTGTTCCCTGAATCAGAGAATCTCCCACAACATTAACCCGCCTTTTCTTCCTCCTGCCTGTGGTGATAGTATGTGTGGTTTGCCTTTCTGCCTGTAGCACCTTTTTGGAGGGATCCACTCCCTCACCTTCCACTGATTGCCCTACCTCCTCCAGGGCCTCATACCTGCTGGCCAGGGGTGCCTGGCAGGGTGAGGTAGGAAAAGGTTTTCTCCTGCCACCCCGAGCCTGGATAATTGAGGCTAATTGAGAAATGTTTCTTTCAAAAAAAGGTAAAGCCATACACCATAAAGCTTCATACCTGGGTGAAACAAATTTGCTATATGATATATGGGCATAGATAAATTTATTTGCATCCAATTTCCTTTCTGTATGAATGGTGGGATACAAGCGCTGCCTGACCACAACATATCATTATTGTCAATTGGAGGGGATGCATCCCACCATGTCAGGGGTTGAAATAGGGTCGAAATATCATATCAATGATATGAGCCCAGTAAATTTGTACTGAGGTTATAGGTATGCTCATCACATATATACACATCTGTAATATTCCATATTGGGTATCCATATTAATCATATATGTTAAGATCAATGTACATAAAGGTATATATCTGCAAACATAACTACATCTATTCCCTGATGCATTGAATGTTTAGAAATGATTTATGATTCATTCCGACAGCCCATCAGTTTTCGACTCCTGCACCGGGCTGGAATTCTCCTGTGGCTGTGACTCCTCTGTCATCAAGTAAGGTTTTACATTTTTTGCTGGTAACCAACAGGGACCTGTGGGAAGAAGAACACACACATATCCTCTTCCCCATGTTATTAGTTCTACAGGACCTGTCCATTGCGATTCCCCAAATTCTTTATACCATACATTTGGTCGAGCCACAAATGGAGGGCCATCCTGAAATGGTGGTCAACTGCTGTTGTAAATAACTGATGATCAGAACAATTCAAAAAATTAAGCACATATAGTGCTTTGTCTAACTGTTCCTGTGGGGTAACAATGTCCATAGGATTCCCCCCCTTTTTTTTTTTTATTTATCATAGCTTTAGAAGTCCCACAGACGTGTGCAATAATGGCTTGTCCAGTGGGAGAATGAGGTATACCTGTAACATGTTGTGTACCCCAGGAAGATACAAATTGTCCATGAAACATAAGTAGAACCATTATCATTTTAATTGTTTTTGGCATGCCCATAGTGGCAGAACATCCTGACCAGTGGCATTTCACATTGTGTGCCTTTTCTCCCGTATGTGCAGTAGCTACCAGAAACCCTGAGAAGGTATCCACGCTAGCATGCACATAAAGCAGTCGACCAAATGTTGATATATGTGTAACATCACTCTACCATGATTCATTAGCTCATCAACCTGGAGGGTTCACTCCTATATATGATGATACTGGTGTAATATGTTGACAGTCAGGGCATGCACGGACAATTTCCATGGCTTGCTCTTGGGATAGAGCAAATTGTTTATGCAAAGAAGAGGCATTTTGATGAAAGAAGTCGTGAGATAATTTGGCTTGCTCAAAACTCTGTGGCAGTACTGCTGCCATTGTCAATTTGTCTGCCATAGCATCTCCTTCAGTTATTGGTCCTGGTAGAGTAGTATGTGACTGCATATACATTATAAAATATAAATATACACAATTTTTAAGTAGTGTTGAGAATTTCAATAGCAAGGGAAAAAGTTATTAGTGACTTCTTTTGTCATTGCATCTTCAGTGCATTGAACAATGCCCACAACATATTGCAGAAGGATCTGCAACAACTTTGAGTGGTTCAGTTGAAAGCAATTCAAGGCGTGCAAGGCTGCTGATAGTTCAACAATTTATGTGGATCCTTCAATGATTAAAGTAGATGACTGCCAATCTAACAAATCTGTTTGTCTCCATACAACCACAGCTCTGTGTGTTTTCCCTCATCTGTCCAGAAACTCTGGGCGTGTTCCGTTAATGGGAACAGGAACACACTGGTTCCTTGGCTGCAATGCAGTTTGAGAGAGGCAGTGTAATAGCTTTTGCCCTGGAAGAGCACAACGTATCTTGTTTAAGTAATTGGCCAGAGCAGCTTGCAGCAATAAGGATTCCCTGTTTAATACCACAAAGTCATTTTTAGCCAGTGGCAGATAAATAACATCAGGATCACATCCTATTAATTGCTGACAATGATTCCGACCTTGTGCTATTAAGGACATTATCATGTCTATTTTTGTAGTTAGTGTTTTTGTGGCATATGAGACAAAAAGATCCATTCCAGAGATTTTAAATCCTGTACATTAGGATACCATTGACCTAAAAGAGTATAGGGCTGGAAAGAAGCATAAATTACATACAAATCTATTGGTCACTTAGCAATAATTCTGGAGGGAAAAGCAGTTGCGATTTTACTCAAAACTTTCTACAAGGCAATTTTTGCTTCTGACGTCAGTCTTCAGGAAGATAACAAACCTGAATCTCCTTTCAACATGGTAAACAGAAGGGACAATTCTTCAGTCATGATGCCTAAAAGGGGTCATATCCAACTGATTGTTTCTAATAATTGTTGTAGACCATGAAGAGTGGTAACCTGGTCAACAATACACAGTGGCTGTGGGAACATTTGTGAAGTAAATAGTTTCCATCCTAGGTACTTCCAAGGCTGCACATTTTCCGTAGCTGTCTGTAACCCAAGGTTTTTAATGATTCTAATTTAGCAAAAGCTGTGGACAGCACATGCTGTGTTTCAGCAGCGAGGAGGGTGTCATCCGTATAGCAATACAGATAAATCTGTTTAAAAGGTTGTCATACTTTTAATGCTGCATCCATGACTATCTGGCAAATTGTTGGGCTATTCGTCATGCCTTGTGGTAAAACAACCCAATGGTTTCCTTGCATAGGTTTACTATTATTAATTGAAGACACAGGAAATGCAAAATGAGCACAATCATCAGGATGTAAAAAAATTGTAAAAAAACAGTCCTTCAAAGCAAGAACTTATGTAACCTAACATATGGTTTTAACACTGCTTGCTTTTTGTCGGGGCCTTCCACTAACAAAGTCTGTGAGCTTTGTAGTGGAATCTGGAATCCTTCCACCCCAGTGACTGCTGCAGATGCTTGTGTTAAAGGCCAGGTCGCTGGCCATTCATGTTGATTAAGAATAGAAATGTCGGTGCCAGTGTCCACCAGTCCTGTAAATGGTTTACTTTTGATCGTAATCGTCAACATATATTGCCCTGGTAATACCTTCTGTGTCCAAAATATATCGGTGTCCGAGTACTACTGAATGCTCCTTCTTGCCTTTGTTTATTGTCTGCCACGACAGCATGATACAGTAATAAAATCAACTGCGCAACAGGGTCCCCTGTTGGGATAGTGCAGGGAGGATTTGCAGTCCAGACCATTATTTTGATCTCTCCATGAAAATCAGAATTGGTAACTCCAGGTAACACAGAAAGTCCTGGCTTGGTGGCTGAAGAACATCCAATTAATAGACCACATATACTGTGAGGTAGGGGGCTGTATATCTGCGTAGATATAAGGTTTACTGATCCATCTGATATTGTAACTGTTGTTGCTGTTGCCAAATCCAGCCCAGTGCTACAGGCTGTGCTGTGTCAGAGAGATTGAACGGTTTTATGCTGGAGTTCGCCATGCTCTGGTCCCAGGTTGGGTATGTTGACTGTTGTTGAGGGACCCTGTTGTGCATTTTTGGGGGAATTGGGTCTCATGTCCCGCTTCTCGTTTCCCTGGATCAGATTTCCTTGCTTATCGAATTTTGAGCAACATTGATTTCCCAGCGATACCCTTTTCCACACTTTGAGCACAGCTGCATAGGTGTTTTTTTCGTATTTTGCCTCAGTTTTCTATTCCGGGGCAATCCTGCTTCATGTGCCCCTCCTGACCACACTGAAAGCACTTGAGCGCAGCCCGGGCCACCACAATCTGAGCTAGAGCAGTGGCGAGCATTTCTGCTCTATGCTGTTCTGATCCATCTTTCTGACAGGCCTTTATGAGATCAGCAATTGTTTTTGCTGAATTATGTGCAGAATCGATTGCTCTCTTGCAATCTGCATTTGCATTTTGCATTTTTGCAATTGCAAGCTGAAATAGCAGCATCTCAGTGACTTCCTCTTGTTCCATTTGTCTCATTATAGCAGTTTCTAACCGATCTAGGAATTGAACGTAAGCTTCCTGAGATCCCTGTAGAATTGACACAAAGGACACTTCTCAACAGCCCGAATCTGGCACCTTTCACAAGACCTTGATAGTTAAATCCGCAGCTTGCTTAAATACTGCTCTTGGCAGTGCAGATTGCACTCCCCCCCATAGCAGAACCACCTTGCGCCAGCAGCTCATCCTCTCCAATAACTTGTCCAGCAGCAGTGTCATTCATAACCTCTACAGTCACAAGCTGCTTATATTCTGATGCCCACACGGTATATTGTACAGAAGACAGAACCGTTCTAAGTATTGATTGCCAATCAGAAGGAGTCACGACATATGATTCTCCTATTGCTTTCATAAGGTTTATAGGAATCAAAGCCTGGAGACCATATTCTCCTGTCAATTTCTGGACTTTCTTGATAACCTCTTATTAGTAAGCATACTCTGGGGGTTGGTGGGGCTTATATATTACAGGCATATGTTGGAGGATAGAAACATCTCCTTTGCAGTGCGCTTCAGTCCTACATTTAACAATCTGTTTGACTATCCAACAACATTCAGCAGTCTTGTACGTCACAGATGGTGTGGGAGCAAAAGCGGGGGGTCTAATAAGTGTCGTGCTTGATATTGACTTCTTTCACTGTGCCTGCAAAATGTCATCTGCCATAGGGGTATCAGCTGCCATAACCCTCAGTCAGCGGTGAGCACAAAGCAGGTTCATCGTTGAGGTCTGTTTCCCTGGGACCAAAAGGATCATCAGAGTCTAGTGGATCTATGTGTCGGATTAGGGATTTCATCGTACCCAGGACTTAATATTTCAAAAGACTGCGACTCAGCCTGTTCCTGCATTTGAGAGAAGGGAGGAGTGACAGCAGATACTTTAAAGATATTTTCTGTGAGTCTTAGAGCATTTGAGGCTCTACATACTGCTTTCCAAGTGATAATTATTTCCTTAGAGACTCTGAACTGCAAGTTATTTTTCGTCTGCAATTCCCCTCCCACCTTTGCCCACAAAGAGCTATCCTATGAGCTAGAGGAAGGGAACCACGGGCAATAGTCTCTTATTCATACCAGCAACCTAAGCAGCTTTAAGGTCGATACCGCAAAGCTCTGTTCTTTCAAAATTCTCTGTAAAATCTCTTGTTGGAGCTTTTGCTCCTTTGTAGCTGACTGCCCCATGTTATAATTGCCACAGCCGCTCACCTCAATCGTCCAGCGAAGGGTGATGCCTCTCGAATGTGCACATGTGTGTTGTCCTCATCTCAGCAGCAAATCCCCCCACCGGCAATGAATTTCAGTCCCAGATATCTTCAGGTCCCTGTTCAGGTGCCATTTGTGGTGAATGATTGCACGGACCCCAATTTGTATTGATCAGAATCAGGATCCCTTTATTTCTTAAGTGAGTGCCTTATATATTAACACAATCTACTACAGCCAATTAGCTTTTGGATTCGTGGCCTTGCAGATACCAGTAATCAGCTGGCCCTGTGCCCTATCCAGCTGGCTCTAAAGTAAGTTTTGCATGAGAACAGCAAAGGGAGGAACAGGATTCACTGTTCCTTCAAGGTCGTGGGACAATGCTGTTCGGTCTCGAGCTAGACTGTCTCGCACAAATTTCCTTCATTGCACCTCTGCCCATCTTATCCCCATCCCCTTTTCTTTTCCCTTCCCCCACTTTCCAAGTATCTGCACTTACATCACTCCCAAGGTCGTCACAAGTCAGCAGAGGAAAGAGAAATGACTAACTTCCTTCCCTTTGGGTGTTAGCACACCACTGCTGTGAAATGCTTAGATCACCTGTCTTCCCAACAAGAAAGCACTAAGTACGCAGTGTAATCCAATAATTTAAGTGCATGTCTTCACCTTGCAATAGCCAGTAAATGTTACAAAATTGTCACATTTACATGGAGCTCTATGTTGTTTCAGAAACACTGCAAATTACGAGCTGATAATTGCAGAGGAATTTGATATCAGCAGCTCTGTGAAGGAGTTATGTAAAATTGTAGAAGTGCAATAAAAGTCAAAAAAGAAATTCTAGAGAAAAGTGAAAGGAGTGCTCAGAGCAGAGCACGGTCCCATTGTAGGTGGTGGCAAGACAAGGAATATAGATTGGGAGCAAGTATAGTCATGAAATTGCATCAAGTATCTTGGGGATGTCAGTTTGCCTTTTTGGGCCCGTCTCATGTTTTTAGAAAAGAGGTTTTTACTCCTGGCTTTAGAAGTGCAGAGTTTCTGATTTAGCTCAGCCTTCTCCAAGGAGTGCATGGCATGCTCACTTCTACAATGAAGAAGTCACTGTAGAAATGTAAATGGCTGTTTTGGAAGTATAGTTCCTTTGGAATCTGTTCAACTCCTTGAGAAAGAGGGGACTGAAGTGACTAAGAGAAAACAGAATTCATGTCAGCAACTGGCTGAAAGGCACGAGCATAAGAAAGGATTGGGTACAATGCTAGCGTGAGTAGGCAGAGATGGATGAGGAGAAGAGGGAAATGTGTTGAGTATAAACAAAACTTGGATGAATGGTGAGTGCCTGAGAAAGAAAGGAAATTGGAGATTAATGAGGGAGGACAGTCAATGGAAGGGGTTGATGATGGATAGAAAGTGAGGTTGGAGGGTGAAAATCCTTAGGACTTCAGCCAGTGTCAGAACGTGAGGAAAGGGAAGGAAATGTCAAAGTAAAAATCAAAGTAGAAGATATGAAAATATTTAAAGAGGAGACGAATCATGTCGGGTAGGCAATGTGTGGGGAACCAGTCTGGTGGAAGGATCTTAGGGAGTATGAATGGAAAAAATGTGAGAAAGAGAAATAGAAGGTGATCAGGAAAGAAATGGTGGCTAATGAGGTTATGGTAATTGTGAGTGAAAAACGAGAAAAGGAGGAAAATAGCAGTATTTGCATGAAAATGGAGATAAAAAAAAGGAAGAAAGAATGAAAGAGAAAGGAAAGATAGATATAAAAGCAAGGAATAATTTGGAACATGACTTACTTGTGATGGTCATTGTAAAATGATCTTTGGAATCCTGAGGAGATTAGAGATTATTTATATAATCTGCCCCAAATAGATTACACCAATATATTACAAATATATTTGGTGATGTACAACATAACCAAAAGTATCACCACATTCTAGTGCTAAATTAACTAATGCTAAAATATCTGCCAGCAGGTGATTTGCAAATGCAGAATAATTTATGTTGTACAATGTGTTTCTTCCTTCTTTTCCTTCTTGCAGCATCCTCCCCTCCTTCCTCTGCTCTTTGTGAAATGCTCAGGAGAAGCAGCCTCTGAATGCAGAGATGCTGCCAGCCCTTGTCAGAGAGAAAAAGCCCAGAGTTCATTAGGCACGTGTGTGCTGGCACCGGGTGTGCTCCTTGGCTGAAGGGCAGCTGATTTGCCCTGAAACAGAAGCAGATTGTTTTACAGCCTTCGCTATAATGCAGTAAATTTGATACAACACAATTATGTCATTGCCAACCTGAATCAACTGAGTAATAGCACTTGTCTTGCTGTCTTTGTAAGCTCAGGATCTTTCTTTTTTTTTTTTTTTTTCCAACGACTCCATTAGAAACAAGATAATAAAAAGTGTGTCTGAATTGCAGCCACAGAGACTTACATTAGACAATAAGAAAATTTCTTGAAAGGTGATTTAGAGAGATCTCCTTTTTCTGATTGGAAGTGTTTTAAAAGCATGCTAACAGCATACAAATTAAAAAGGGATTGAAGGCTGGGGCTTTAAGATATATACTGCAGGAGGACAAGCCAGTACAAGATCAAGCAGGGGAGGAAGAAAAATCAAAGGGATATAAGATCAATTAAGTATAAACCACATCAGAAAACCCAACTGATGAGACACTCATTCAAAGTCAAACAAGATAGAGAATAAGACTTTACAATAGCTCTTGGGTGATTGTGGCCAGGCTAAAACAGTGAAATAAAGTCCAGTACTATGGACTTCAGTCATCACAGAATCCGTGCTTCAGGCTGTTGTATAGGATTTGGGTTTGTGTGTGCGTGTATGTGTGGAGGGGGGGTTCTCTTTTCCTGTGGGAAGTGTCTCAACAGTAACAGTGCAGTATTTTATATTTGTATCATCCCTATTTCATTATATTCCATAGTGAGTTGTAGTTGGTGAGAGGCTCCATCGCTTGCACGCTCTGTTTTTTGGTGTGGAGAGTAGTTTTGAGTTGCTGGGCCGGCATCTGCTGTGTGAGTGTTTTAGTCCTTGTTAGTCAATCTGCCTCCTGTAGCAAACTATTGTAGGCCAGCTCTTTGGGGCTCATTGTCAGGCTCCTTTACAACCCACAAAGGGAACAAAAAGTCCTGGAGGAAGCCCCAGGGGATATCCCCTGCTCAATGCCACTCTGCCGCCCATGTAGAGCCCCAGTGAGGGCAGGAGGCTGGAGGGGTCCGGGCTGGGCTGCTTTGTGCAGTGGCAGATCGGAGCATTCCAGAGCCAGGGAGCCCAGGTGGTGGGATGGGAGCAGCCGGACAGCCATGGAAGGGCTGTACGGGACCCTGGGGGCTGCGTCAGGGATGAATAGTATCAGGAAAGAGAAACATAAAGATGCTGCAAGCATCCGAGGAATCTGATCTCCTGTAGCGCGCCAGGGTAGGGAGGTAGGGATTTTCACATGGACAAGTTTGAAAGAAGGAAATGAGAGTGTCTGTTGTTATCTTATCTAAATACCTGCACATTTAAGGTGAAGAGCTGTCTGATGTGCATTTTAAATGAGGTTGTCTCGCTTGTCCCCCTTACTCAACCGGTGTGGGAACAGCCAAGTTCCTCACCTCTACAGTTAAAAGGAAAAATATTTCTTCCCTGTTGTTCTGCTTTGAGGATCTTACATACTGCTTGTGAAGTTTGCTGAGAACAAATCATACAATACAAGGCTCTTTTCTTGTCCCTCGTTAACTGAATCACATAAATTAAGGGCAGAAACACAGTAATTAAGGGCAGAAAAAGTGAAGCTGTTACGTTAAATGCTGAAGCTTCAAACACAGTCTAAACCTCTCCAACGTCTGAGCTTCACACTAACAACACTGCTCTGCTGGCTCCTAACTTTGGCAAAACTCTATGGATTTGGACCAAGTATTAAATATATTAATCCTAGGCTTGCTTTCTAATTGCTATTTTTAGCTCACCTGTTTATCACGGCTGTGCTCGCAGGGAAAAGCACAAGGAAAGGGACTGACAGAGATTTGCTTCTGTTGCCCCGTAGGCTGTGGAGTGGTGCTACCTAGAGATTCCTCACTCATTTCTGCACTATTCAGAGTGTGATTGTGGACTGAAAGAGTCGCATCTGAACAGACCAGGATCTGGACGTCATTATAAAGATATAGTTCTTATAGGTGCAGTATGTTCTCTCCCTGTATCAATATAAACCATGCAGAGGGACACCAGCTTTGCCTCTGGCAGTTCAGCACAAGAGTTTTTGAATATGAAAATGACCTTTGCTTCCATATCAGTCTTCTCCTCCCAACATGATGAATGAATACATGCAAAATGTCACTGTATATTTGATAACAGTGGGTGAGAATTAGCAGCTCAGGAATGCTATTTCAGGTTCCCGAACAAACAGAAAGGCTTGTGTCAGGGGAGCAGCCAGTAATTACCCTTGAGCTCTCTTAATCAAAAGTGATAAAGAACAGTGAATACGTTAATAGTTTTTGACTATTACTGTTATTATTATTGAAAGGAGCAAAACTAGGAAAAGCTTAATCTCCTGTGACTCTTGATCACTGCAGGGCTGTATTTCAGAGCTTCTCCTCTAGTGCCTGAATGACAGATATGTTTTAGTTACATTTTGTCAGGATCATGCTAGCTACTCCAAAGGCAAAGGCTGGCTCCTGGGCAGAGAGAACAGATCCCACATGGATTTGTTTGCCCTGGACATCCTCACAGGTTCTGCAAACTGAGGGCAAAAAAAGGCTCTTCATGATGCCTGCTCTGGTAAGGAAGCAGTTAAGTCAGACCTGCATGAAACCCAAGAGGAAAGCACCGGCAAAATGCCTTAGTTTATCTTCTGCCATTATTTTTGCCTGCTCTTTTTCACCTTCTTCCGGTCTTAGCGGTGCATGTTCTACATGGGAAGTTGGATGGGAAATTAGTAAACACTTTATTTGGTTCAACATATGTCAAGGAAGTGGAAACAGCTGGGGGCCAGAGGGAGAACGTGGCTGGCAGGGCAGGTTGTTATTTTTACCCAGGGCTGTTCAGCTAGGTCTCTTTGTATAGAGATGACACTGCCTAGATTTAGCCTGATGTCTTCTAGTGGTCCTCTTGCCTTCAAGTGTTTTGTCTTAGCAGTTCACACACCTGCATGTTTATTCACTGTGATCCATTGCACAGCTTCTCCTTATCTCTCTCTCCCCTCAGCTCCTTTCTCTTCCTTTTCCTCTAGCACAGCTGCTGCCTTTGCTGCAGGCCTGAGCTGCGGAGCAGAGAGAAAGGAGGCTTGGGCTGGCTTTGCTGTTGCCTTCCCAAAGGAGAGAGCACCTAGGGTGAAAGTTGGGCCAAAGTAAAGGAGTCACCAACCTTGGCCAAGTTTGAAGAGACAAAGTGAACATGAGTTCTACAAGGCAGAGAGAGGCAGATGTGATGTTAGAGGTGCCCAGGAGAAGCCTCTTGCTCAAGTGAATTTCTTGAGATGGAACTGAGAAAATTAATTTTGTGCAAAACCTGGAGTGATAAGTGACAGAGCAAAAACTTGTAACCACTTGTCAGTGATCTTGTGGAAGAACGGAGTCCTGAGTCATTTTTTGAGGAAAACAGAGGTGTTACTCTAGCAGATTAACAAAAAAAAAAAAAAAAAAAAAAAAAAAAAAAAAAGTGATGTAGTAAGTAACGCTGTATCAAGGCAAAGAACGAAATAATCTCTTCTGATTTTCCTCCCTTTCCCAGTATGTTTGAAAAATTGCCCGCCTTCAAATCTATTGCCACTTACTTCCAGTAATGGACTAGGCCAAGCGGATTGGAACTTTTTTGTCCTCCGCATGGAAACAGGACAGAATGTAGGTCAAGCAAACAGATATTCCCAGTCCTTTAAACCAAGGCCACTTATATGGCTACACAGATTGCTCTTGACGTTTTTATTCTAACATCAAAGACCAAGGCCACTGTGTTTATTTCTTCCTGATTTGCTAAGGAAAGTGACTTAGATGAAAAGCTCTTATTACTGTTTTACTACAGTTGTGTTTGAAAGTACCCTTTAAATTCCAGGGAACTGAAAAACATTTCCAAGCAAAACACCGTTTTGATTCTTGGCTTCTGTGTGAGAATTTTGTAGCCTAATTCCTATGTCAAAGATCACATAGACTTACCCAGAGATTTATGAGAGTCAGCATGAATAAAATTTAACTTTTTTTTTGCAATATTGACTCTGAAATTGGAGCTCAGCAGGTTTGTGGAGAGAGAAAAGATGAGGACCAGAGGTCCCTCACTGAGTCTGTTGCAATGGAACTCCTTAAAACACCCTTCATTCTGACCTGCCAAGACATATTTTCAAACTTCCAATAAATGTATTTCTACTTACATGTATTTTATCATATGTGACGTAAAAGATTTTAATGGTTTCATTGTTGAGAGATATTTAGCATGTTCTCAGGAATAATGCTGTTATTGTTATGTATTTACGTGCAAGGCAAGGTAGCTTCCTGAATTTGTACTGCCATTGAATGAATGCAGCTTAATAAAACTAGCTGCATTATCCAACATTATTGGATTTTTTCCAGTTTTTTAAAGTATTTTTGAAGTGACACATATTTACTTGCTTCATAATTATCATATGCAATAAAATGTTCTGAAGGGAAAAAGAACATGGCATACTGGTGTAATAAGCAAAGCTACCACCAGCTAGTTTGCCATTGCTTTCCCATTTTAACCTGACATTAAATCAGTTACTGTGCATTTCTTTTGCAATTTTCCATTTATGGATTCCAGGCTGCAGACATGCTTTTTGTTAGTAATAATACACTGTTGTTATTAATACCAAATATTCAAAGGGACACATTACCAGTGGCCTCTGAAAAACCAGAACATGTACAAGACTTCATTGCAGCCAAACATTTCAGGAAATATTGACAGATCTACTCCTGAGATAGAATTTCCTGCTTCCTGCCTTGGTGGATAAAATACGGACACACCAGGAATTCATCTGCTCACTCTGCATATGTGCTGACAGAAGCACTCTGGCTTTTAGGGGAGTATACACTCCAGGTACAGAAACTCGGGATGTTGCTGCCCAGAGCAAGACTCTCGCATCCTGTTAGGCACCGCTGGAGACTTGGGAGGTGAAATCATAGGCTCTCATGGAGCCCAGGTGCCAGTGGCATGAGGGTGACACGCAGCTTTGTGTGCAAGCAGGAGGAGTGTTGTCTCCGAGCCATCCACCAGCCTTCAGGACCTTGGCTGACTGCTGCAACACAATATACCTAAGAATGTACTTAAAAAAGAGAGAAGTATTCAAGTAGTCCTAAAAATATCACTCAACTTCTTAGTACCACAAGATTTTGTTTTGTGTTTGTTTTACTTTGACCTCAGTAGCATTGGTCACAGCTACCAGGTAGTCCCAGCCTGGGCTGTGACAGCTTGCAGAAGTTAGTCCATGCCGGGAAGATGAACCTGTTAGTGCAAACCTGTGGTTAAAACTGAAGTGAACAGAACAGTCAAGGACAGAGAGGCTTCAGGAACATTCAGGAACAACAAAGGCTGTAGGCCTTTGGAAAAGCTTAATTTATAGGAAATAATACCTTGGCATTTAAGCTGTCTAGACATGGGTGCCTGCTTTGAATTCATTTTGATGGAGGTAGGCCTGTGAGTGCTTTCCAAATACCACAGAAAAACTGCTATGAGTAGTATCTTTTGGGGAGCCTTTAAAATAAATAACCTGCTCAGAGAAGGTGCTGACAAAACCATATAAAAAAAAGCTAGGCAGGCTTTGATATAGTAATGTACAGTAAATGTGGCTGCATATAGCAGGGAGAATGATAGAGGAGCAGCATTTGATTCATGAACAGAGCGAGAGTCCAGACTTCCATGGAAAGATAACATTAAAGGAGCACCAAAAGTCAGAGGTATGGCTGTGGCTGAAGGCACGTAGAGCACATCCAAGCAATGCCTCTGAAAGCTGTTCAAAATGTCTAACTTGGGTAAGGATGCCAGGAAACACTTTTATTTGTGGATATCCTGGGCAGCTGTTGGCAAATTCTGATGAAGAAATACAGACGGCAAAAAGAAAAGGAAAAGCCTAGCTGCAACATTCATTTCGCACTGACAATATATTCCTCTTCTGCTTCTGAAACATAATAAGCTTAAATAGATTGCAAATAGATAAAAACCTGTAATTAGAGCCCCCTTCTGAAGCATGCATTTACTTCCCTGATGTTATGCAGCACAGTTCCTGTTTTCCTGTTGTTTCCTGTAGCATAAACATTTATTTAAAATTTCTTTTGTCGTCTGGATGAATTTTGTCTGGAGGAGACGTGCTTTCATGTGACATTCTTCCTGTCCTGTTGCTGTTTTTGTGGCCTCAGAAGCAATTGCAGGATATTCCTCTTCCAGTTCCTTCAATGCCTCTCCTACTTCCACTATCTCTGGTGAACCAATCTCTAATAATATCAAATATCAGCTTTTCATGAGAAATTTTGTAATTATCTGAAGGAAATTTTTACATAGAATGTGTTTGTCCTTAATTTCCTAGAAAATTAGAAAAGTAAAAAAGACTAGAACATTCTTCAAGACTGTATTGTTCAGAAAGGTTTTGGAAAATTATATAAATGAAATATTATTCAGAAGATAATCAAATGAGAAGGGACAGCAGATTAATTTTATTTATCTAGATCCTCTGAGGTAAAAAACAATCCCGACAAAGCATCCAGAAGATTTTTAATTGACTGGGACTTTTTAAGAAAATCGATTCTCCCTGTGGCTGAGTTATTACAACATCAGAAAACATTTAAAAACATTAGGAATCCTGTCTATTTGGTCTCCATTGGTCTATTTGCAAAGTCTCCTTTGTTTAGGATTTGAGGAGAAAAGCTTTCTGATGGTTGATTATTTTTTATTCATCAGAGGTGCTCAGAGGTTCTCAGAAAGAGAGGTGCTTCTTTTACTTTGATAAAATGAGGGTAGACCATACTTAAAGATCATATGAATTTACTTCCTACTCAGAATTTCACAGCATTAGTCTCCTATCTGAATGTATTTTTCATTCAGTAGTATTCCTTTTCTGTAATGTTGTAGATGACTATCATCTTTTATTTCAGCTGCTCTGAAGGAGAGAAGGTAGTGGAAGAATTGGAATGTGAATGGTCACAGTAGCAGATCAGTAGCAGAAAATATGCAAGTCAGTTTTTAGATAGATATATTAATGACTGATCAAAAGGCTCATTAAAGAGGGACAGCAATCCATTGACTCCTCATAAATGAATAAATTCAATAATTAATCCTTGAGGGTTGTGAAGAGAAGGAAGGTCCCTTCTTTTCAGCACCTTGTACAAAAATGTTTATTTTTCAATAGAAAGAAATGTTATCCACCAAAGAATATAAAGTGTCTTTTATTTGCCATACAGTTTTCTCGCTATTGTTTACTTCATAATTTATAATGACTGTGCTTAGGAGGAAATGTTTTATCTGATCTCAGTCAAGATTTAGTATACTGTATACAAATAGGGACAGTTTGGAGCTATAGCTTTGGTTGTTGGCAAACCAGACTGGGTGATACCTGAGAAATGTTTGCTTATTCCAGGAAGCCTGGTTTCACCTTCCCTCAAAGCTCTGTCATATTCCCTCTTTTTCTTTTAATCAGAGTATTTTCAGCATATTAGCTTGCATGCCAAACAGCAAATGGAGCATTTTGTTTCGAACTGTACAAGGTCAGAGCACACTGCTTCTGAAGCTCAGTGCTGAGCACTCCAGTCCTTCTGAGAAACTCGTAATTCAGACATGCACCAAATTTTCTGTCCTAGTTAAAGGTCTGACATGTCACTGAAAGAGTTAAGCTGATCCAAGTTACAGGACTGCACCAAGACACAGGTGTCATGAATTTCACCATCACTCCTGACATAACAGGAACAGACCACAGTGCTGTGAGTAGGAGCCAGTACAGCCCCATCTGCTACACTATGTGAATAAAACCAGATGTGAATTTACAGCATGGACTGCTCCTCAGTACCTGCCTGGGTGCATGCTCTTGCTACAAGATAAATTTTATCTCTCTTTCAGTGATGATTCACTTTCCCTGGAGGCTAAGTACCTGGTGTTTACCACAAAGAGGCAGCATGTAAATAAGTAGCTAGTGCAAAGTAGCTGGCACTAACTAATAACCCGAGAAATGGGATTTTCTGTTGAAAGAATTAGCATGTGTTTCAGTTTGTGACTGGTAGGAAGGTGCCTATTCCCTTCCTTATAAGACTTCTTGACCAGAAATAATATGCTATAATTTTGCATTTTTGGAAGAAAAAAAAAAAAGAATATATGGGGAGGATTATAAGAGATTAAGAGACGTCAATAAAGTTCTGAGCAGGAAGGAAAAAGTTAGCATGGATTGTTTTCTGTTGCTTCCACTACTGGGACAGGTGGGTATGCCACGAAAGCACCAGATGGCAGGTTCAAAACAAACAAAATTGACCTACTTCTTGCCAGAGTGTATGGTGGGAGCCCTGGCCACAGCCTGCTGTGGGTGCCAGCAGCTTCCAGCCCTTCAGAGACTGACTGTCTAAATCCATGCGTGAAAAACCTATTGAAGGTTAATGGGCACAAAGACCACAGCCCTGGCTTGGGGAGTCTGTCATACACAAATCCCTGGAAAATGGATGAGAAATCTTGCAGTGTGTCAGTTTGAGCTTGCCATGGTCTTTTACTCCTCTTTGGCATCTATTGTTTGCCACTGCCAGAGCCGGTTACTGTCAGGCAGTGCCAGAGAGGGCATTATGCCAAATGTCCTTCCAGTTCAACCTGCCCCGGCTTTCCTTGTGTTCATAACTAAGCTGCTCTGTGGCACCATTATATCAGTGGTGCTGTGTCTATACACGGAGAAGATAGGACTATGCTGTGCTGTTTTAGCTGCTGATTGAGTTTCTCTGTGTGGGTGAGACCACAAAACACATTCTAGTACACAAGATACTAAGAGACCAGCAGGCTGGCTCAGCACTCCCTCCAGCCTAAGCCTTGAAAAACAGAAAAATAATAGGAAATATTTTTAAATACAGATTTTACTAGCAGAAATGAAAGTCTATGCTTTAAGTCAATATGACAAACAATAACTAACTCTCTTATGCAGAACCGGCATTATGAGAATTCAATGACTTGTTTTGAGTGAAGAAAGGCTTTGTTTAGCAATTAACAATGGGGGAAAATGGGAGACATTCAGGGTTGTTTAAGGCAAGTTTTATGATTCTGTAGATAACAGATAAGTTAATTTAACTGGGACTTTGTTTCCTGTTGTCACAGTTGTGCCAGTAGAAGAATTAAAGCAGAATTTCTAAAGACTAACTGGAAACTTTATTTTTTTGACAGGCAGTATTAAAACCTTGCACACTGCAGGGCTCAGACTGGAAGAAACAAGGATGTAGCTGCTTGCAGACAGAGAAGAAGAAACCTTCCAGTCACTTTAATCAAAGAACAACTAGGATGGTGTAAGGTGTTATCTTTTGTCTGACAGCTAAAGGGCTCCTGTACCTTCATTGCATGCATAGACTCACCAGATGCAGACAGGAATAGTGGGCCTCACAACAGACCTTAGCCTTGTTTTTACTGTTAGATGCAGACCTGCTAGATCTGTCTATATTGTGGCCAGTGGGACATGTGCAGGTTATAGACAGGATGCTGCTAAGACACATTCATGAATATCTATGCCCATGTTAGAAATCAGCTGGGAAAAGCCAAGGCAGTTTACACTGAGCCCTAGAAATTGTAAAAAGCCTGGAATCCTTTCTTCCTCTTGACCAAGAATGACACAACACCATGTTGCCCACCACTGCCCACCACTGCCTAGCACCAGGATATCTTGAGTCCTAATGACCAATCCATGGAGTCCTAAGGAGGAGCTTTGGCACCACTAGCCTCAGCGAGATCTTCTCTAGTACCTCTTTCCCTCTTTGTCTTCAAGGCTTCTAAGCATCAAGTAACTGCAATGGGAAGACCCAGGAACAATTTATAACCAGAGGGAGGACCTTCCTGACCCTGGTTAATATCAGACTTGCTCTGTTCCCCTTTGTACCACAAGACTGAGGAAATACAGTTCTGCCTCTTTCACTCATGTATGTTTTAGGGACAAATAGTTGGACTGTCTTTGCCCTTGTTTTGCAGAGACAGAACAGAGGCCATGGAAGCAGCAGTGGTACTGAGGCAGGGAGTTCAAAGGTCTTGTGAGAATAAGATAAAGAGAGGAAATGTCTGTGCCATGGCCTGTTCAGCTTTCCCTCAGTCTTTGCAGAGTCAACAGCCTTCTGTGAAGTGGTGGGACTTGGATCTGTTTGGCCCTGTGCAACACCCACACCAGCTTACAGCATCCTTGCTATGACTCACCTGGCACTCCTCTCTTTCCAGAGGCTTTGGTTGTAAGTGTAGAAAGTAGGAGGTCAAGGAAAGTAATAGGTCTGAATGCTGATGGAGTTGATGAGAGCAAGGAGAAGAGGAAAGAGGAGGGTGACATCTTCTCAGCTCCTTAAGTGAGTTAGTCCTGGAGCTAAGAGAGTGATAAGGTTCTCAAATCTGAGTGTCCTTGTATCTCTGTCTGATTTAGGGCATGGATAGGCTCATAGTTTTCTGCATGTGACTGTAAAGTTGAACACATAGAATGAGTTACTAATGAGGGCACGAGAAGCAAAGTAGCCATTTTTGGGTACAAGGCAAAGATGTTGACATGTATGTAGGGAGTTGCTTCTTTGCTGCTCATTATCACAGTTCAAAGGAACAGGAAAGGTGCATGTTTGGTAAACAAGCTAATTGCACTAAGAAAATACCTCACTATATGCTATGGATTTTGACTCTCAGGGGAAGCCAACTTCCTAAACATTGTCATTCAGCAGAACCCTGAGGAACTATGCTATTTTTATTTGGTAAACATTCCCTTTCCCAGCAAACAGTATTACCAGTCTAGAATGAAATGACTAGGTGTACTCTTTCTGTGAAGTGAAAGCCTGCAGGCAGAATAGCTGACATTCACCTAAAACCCTATAATTCTGTGAGTGACGAAAAGAAAATGCACTCAACTGGCAGATGAAGTGTACTGTTTTCCCTGTCTTTGTGTAAAAGGTCAAGCAGAAAAAATAATGGAGGTCAGAAATAAATTAGAAACAGTAAAAATATTTCTTAAATACTCTGATGTTAACACAGTACTCCTCTTCCTGTAGCCTGATCTTACTGTACTGCTAAAAGAAAAAGTATTGAAAAAAAACTATTAAAAGTAATACAATTACATTTTAAAGACCAAGGAAGCAGACTTTGTGGGTAAAGGGCTGTATTTTTCACCTCCCATCTCTCTACTGGTGACTGAAGGATCTCCTTTGTGAAAATAAAGGTTGCCATTTTAAGAGCACTGATGTTGCTGGAGTTATTTAAACAGTATCTCTGCATGGCTGAGGTATCTTTAGTTCGATTTCTGTTTATGCAATACAATTAAACTATTGCCCTTCTAATGGCAAATTATCCAAATTAAGTAGACTTGCATGGGTAAGGACTGTGAAAATGTTGAGCGACTCATTGACTCCCTTCAGGTTTATTGATCTAACATTCCTGTTATGATTCAGGAAATTCCCTGTGTCTCACATTCATTTCATAGACTTTTCCCCCTGATATGTGAAGAGGAGAATATTCTAACGTGTTTATAGCAGCCTGTGCTCTCTGTTTAGAGAGAAAAGGTCTTCCTGCAATTGTGCATCTCCAAAGAGACTGTGGTAAAACAGTGCTTCAGGAGGGCCACTCCAGTGAGTTTCCAGCTTTAGCTTGCAGAACTACCTTGTAGCCATCCTTTCCAGTAAGAAGCACAGATCAGACATATAGCATTTAATCCTCAGTTTTGTGTAATGAGTTAAAGGCAGCTGTGCTTTTCCTTGTGTTAGACATGCTTAACTAAAATATGTCATGCCACCTTGCTTGTTTCTTTATTAATGTAGAAGCAGTTTGCCTTTACAGTGAATGCTCTGATATCTGGTATTGATTTTCTATTTGGAGATAGCATGTGGAGAAAACTGACTTGAAAGATGACACCAATGCAAGGATGGTCTGTACCTTAGCCATGATTGACAGCAATTAAGACAAATGAAGTGAGATGACTCTGGATCTCCATGGATGACCTTCCAGTCTCTACATTTTGAATACTTTTTGCCTGCAGATGATGTCTGTGTGTTTAAAACAGACTTTGCAATCTACTCTATTTTTGTCATTTTTCCTTTTCTCATTTGTTTATTTGTGCCTGGCTTTCCACATGGTGCATTTCTGCCGGCACTCCGGTAGAGAGACTTGTCCTCGAAGCCTCCTCGTTGGTGTACCCACCTTGATTAAATCTTTCACTTTTCTCACATCCCTGATTTTTTAAAAGAAATTTCTCTGCTGGCAGATGAAAATGAGATTTTATCCTTCAGTTTTTGGGCATTTCCCTGGAGCTGACCAGCTGGATGCATTTGCTTCTTCCTCTCTTCTCCATTCTCCACCTCAAAGCAACTTTTTTTCTTGATAATTCAGTATGCCTTCTAGCATCCTGATCACTGTCACTCCTTTCTCTGTGGAGTCCTGAAAGCTCATCCTATCCAGTTGCTGAGAGTAGGCAGGACATAGTTTTAAGTCCTACTCTGCAAAGCTCAATTACAGGAGCTTTTTTTTCTCTCTCCTCCACCCTCAAACTCCGCATCAAGCCAGAAGGGAAATGAATCTGAAAGCTCTTACAGCAAATTTGTAACTTTTCCTCACTTCCTCACTACAGCTGAGTTTCAAATCCTGTTGTCATCAAAATAGATGAAACTTTTACAAAAGAATAGAGCCTTAGGTGAATCTAACATTAGAATGAGAAACTTAAATGTAATATGAGCTGGAAATGTATATGTTCTTAACAGTTTTCTTCCCTAATTCCTCTCAGATAGTAAGTTCTGTTCTCCCAGATGTGAACAAATGAAACTACTTGCATGGCTATTTTCTTGGGGAAAGTCAGGGTGGCTGTAGTGTCTACCCTGCTGTTTAAATTTGTGTTTTGCCAAGTCACTAAGGCAGGCTATGAATAAGGCAAAGAAAGTGTGCTTTTACAGCCCTAG
Source organism: Rhynchotus rufescens (assembly GCA_032273925.1). Taxonomy (NCBI): domain Eukaryota; kingdom Metazoa; phylum Chordata; class Aves; order Tinamiformes; family Tinamidae; genus Rhynchotus; species Rhynchotus rufescens. The sequence continues at coordinate 37,631 of JAVCKT010034729.1, forward strand.
ATTCCTGCCAAACCACGTGGGTACGAGGCATGTCTGCACAGTTTCATGGAGAGGCCCAAAGCCGTCTCCATACTAGAGGCACCAACCCAGTGCTGCTGTAGCTCTCTGCCCCTGCAGACTGGCTTAGCAGGATGGCTTAGCCTTAGCAGGATGGCAGCGCTGGCATGGCTACCCTCCCTCTGGGATATAAACTAAGGCTACTTTTGCATACTTCTGGTAGCGAAACTAGTCTGTCCAAAGCTGCCTGTCTTGTACAGTAATGTATTGCAGAGATATACCACAAGCTCCCTTTGAAGGCATATCCTAGATGTCTTCAGACCTTGATAACTCACCAGAGCTGAGATCCATATTTCAAATAGCTATGAATCCTTTTTGGTACCTGCTTTAAAACCACACAAAACAATTGATAGCAAATTAAGCAGTTGGGCTCTCTACCATTTTATGTCTGTGTAGCAAATGTCTATGTAGACTAAGTTGGAAGACTAAGAACTTTGACAGTGGAAAGATTTTTGATATGGAAATGTGCCTAACTTTCCCCCAGAAAATCTAAGCTCAGGAATAGTACCAGTATTGTTAGAGGTGGTTTTTTGTTGTTTTTTCTATTCACATTTTTAGAATCTTTTTCTATTCAGTTTTGTGTGCTTACGTTTTGCTTTACCTGTGAATGTAGGATGTCTGAAACACTTACAGAATTTATATATGGAACACAGTATTGGGATGCCCATGCTTCAGATGGCCCTGAATGGTGGAGAAGAAAGTAAGGTTCAGACTATCAGTGTTCTCTCTGTGTCAGCTACTGAAGTCCACTCAAATGCAAGGAAATAGGTCGGTTTTAGATACAAGGAAATAGGTCTGTTTTGGGTACAGCTGTTCGTACTAACTCTCTGCCTCCTGAGTTCTGGTAGTTCATTACTATCTGGTCCCAAATTCCCTCCCACTACCCCTTCATATATCACTAGAAATGAGTAGTTACTGCCCCTTGTAATATGCTGGGATAATTTAAAATACAGTTAATCTCTGGTCTTATTCAGTTAATTATTTTACACCTTTATTTATTTTACACTGAGGACAGAGGTTGTATAGATTACAAAACCCAATTCTGAATACCATTCATGCTCTGAAGTACTTTATATAAGCCTCATCACCACTTTTTGCCATTTTCAAGGTAAAATAGTGCCCTGTAATAGGAGCAATAAAGGGATGGTATAGGAAGAGTCCCCCTAGTACCAAAAAAAGGAGAGAGAGAAAATAAAATTATTTTCATATAACATTTGATTTGAGAGTTTGACTGTCATTGAAGTGCATAAATTACTCTTAATGTACTCCACAGCCCTGAAGAATTACTTGTGTCCAGAGCCTAACCAGTTTAACTGTGAGAACTTGTTGAAGTATTCAGAGGGCCAGAGTTTTAACATCCATATGTAAACAAGCAGCTCTGGCTATGGGCATAGCCTGTCCTAGATGCTTGATGTGCTTGAACACAGCATACCCTTGGGCTAACAGAGAACCCTTTCCATATTCCCCAGCAAAGCACATCTTTAGGAAGGCTTGTCATCAGCACGATGCATCCGAGAGGTCTTCCCAACCCAGTGGTCAGCCTGAGGGGCCACTTCTGTGCCCCAGGCCCCACGTTCCTGGAAGCAGCCTCTAGCCTTGGGCTGCCTGTGACCCTGCTCATGCTGCTGCCAGAAGAAGGTTTTACAGTCTGTGCTTGGGGAATCTGGAGGCTGTTTTGGCAGGAGAAGTAAGCTAATGCAAAACACAGTCGCCGTGCTTTCATGTGAGCTCCTGATGAGAGGCCGTGCTCTGAAGGATATGTGCAGCCTTGGGTTTGTTTACGAGGAGGAAAGAAGAGCTGCTGTGGGAAAGGGCCACGTCACTGTTCCTATGGAGCTCTGTATGTTGTTTGGAGGACAGTGCCAAACGGCTCGCACTAGTGAACTGGTTACTGCCCATCCCAGGAACTGCAAAGCCTCCTTTTGATCTTGTTCAAAACCTAAAAAGCAGAGAATTGTTTTAATTTGCAGCTCTGTTGCTGCTATTCAACTGTTCGAATTTTTTTTTCCTTACATTTATTACTCTTAGCATAGGTAAGTTTTCAATCTAGAACACAATATTAGAAATATCATAAGCAGTATCAGTGTTTGAAGCCCATGTCTTTATCTCTGCACAGATATTTCTCACTACCCAAGCTCTGGGCAGTACAATCTGTAGGAGGATCTATAGCCACCTATGCTGTCTCTGATTTCATCTTTTCTTAGCATGCTTGTAATTACTATCCCGGATTCAAATCTAAATTATTTCTAATCCTGTTTCATAAGAGCTTAGTACATCTTGTGAGCCTATGCGTGTAAGAACTGCTGGCTTCTCTATTCATATTTTGTTGAATTATTTTACATTTTCAATTGGTTTTGCTCCCTGTAGGGATGTCCTGGACTCCTCTGTAGTAATTATTTTGATGACTCCACTAACGCCTACTGCTGAAGGCAGAAATGATCTATTTCATACTTCCCCTGCTGAATGAATTTAACCAACACTCCACTCATGACTCTGGCAGATGGTTCTGCTTTCTTTCTTTCTTTCTTTCTTCCTTCAGGCCAGTAAAAACTTTATAAATCCTCCCTCAACCATTCCAGAAATGCAAGAACTTTCCCCCCTGACACCTAAAACATCTCTCTGACCTTGTCTGCATGAGACAGAACACATGTTCATAGATGCTGCAGATACCTGAGTTCAAAAAACACAAAACAATATTTGCCCTTATAAATGATCGAATCTGAATTAGACTAGTCTCCACAAAACTGGATTTTCCATAGTGATACCTACTACTGATCCTTAAACACTCACAATTAAAAAAAAAATCCGATTTCTATATCATGACAGGTCAAAAGATTTTTGTTGGTTTTCTCTGCAGTTTAAATAACATGGTACCCCTTGACCTTACCATGCAGACAAACAGCCATGAAGTCAGTGGAGTCTTTCTATTTCTGTCAGTAGGCATTAGCCCAAGGTCTATGAAAAATACATAAGATCCTGCTCCAAAGCAAGCCTGAGGCAAAAATATATAAACAAATTCTCATTACAACTCTTCTTTTGTCTCTGTTTGAAGATGCTAATGCAATTCTTGGTCCTCTTTCCCACTGAAAAAGAGCAGATAGTTCAAAGAAATTATTTCAGATTCCCCTGCCAAATGTTCCTTAGGTTGGTTGAGCTTGAAATCATTCAGAACTGCTGGTTATTTCCTGGGCAAAGCGAAGTGAATTGGCTATTGGAATCTAGTTCCCTTTGGACCAGTGGACACATTTTTGGAACTGATTTTGGCTAAGATGTCATAGATTAATTTGAAATAGGGACTTAACTATCCTTTCACTTTATAATTTACTAGAAATGTCACTATGTTGTGACAAGAGGCTGTTAGAACTTTCATGAAGATAAATAATTATGACATGATTGTTGAAGAGGAATTTTTGAAATCTCTTTAATGAAAATAAATAAAATAGAGATTAGTATTCTAGGCAGAAGAATGTAAACTAACCTATCTGCAGATAAACTCTGGCATAAACTTTTTATCTTTTTTATTTTTGATTGTGGCTTGTGTTTTTTTTCAGATCAACAGCATAAGCCTTTATATGTCATTAATTCTGTGCTTGTCATAGCTTTATGAAAGCCAATAAAAAAGAAATTCCCACATCACAGTACTCCTTTATTTCCCTGGTCTTCATAAAGCAGTAAGATAGCAATCTCTCCCTCATTATTGCCAATATTCTTCTGCTCCTCAAGTAGGCTGTAACCTCTGTATGTAGAAGTTGCCATCTTTGACTAGGAGAAATATGGTTTTACTTCTCTGTCATCTTGGTATTTCACACCTATTTCACACCTATTTGGGTATTTTGTGCTTTCTGGACATGTTAGTAAATCCCAAATGTTCACATAAATTACATGCCAAGGAAAGAGAAAATTAATATTAGTGATTCTATGGTATGGATTCAGTCAGGATCTGTACTAATAACTGAGAACAGATATTACTGGAAAGCTCACAGAAACAAGAAAGATGATGAACAAGAGATATAAAATACAAAATGTAAAATTATGCAAAAAAGGGAAGTTCAGGAGAACTATAGAGTCTACTCTTCCCTGCAGGCCACAATAGCAAAGCAACATAAAGATGAAAAAGTATAAAAGTATTCACTTTTTCTCCTTTTGCCTTCCTTGAGATAAGAGTTTTAGGCCTGTGGATTTCCTGTAGGTCTTACTGAGAATTCACAGAGGTCAAAGCATCCTGTAGATGGAGATTTCTTGGTCTGGCTTTTGGATTGACTGAGAACTTTTAACTCAAGTTTTAATTTTCAATAAGTACACAAAATGCCTTCTGCTGACCATCAGGCAAAGTCAGGAGCTACATCAGAAACCAGCAATCATTATCCCAGCAATGACGGAAGTAGTAGGAATTCAGAAGACAGTGGGATAAGAACTGTTTGCTTCTAAAATAACAGAAGATGGAAATAATCAAAACACAAAATATTTACTAACATGCAGAAAAAAATATTACTGAATGAAACAGCCCTCTTTGATTATTGCCCTTCAGCACCTCTTTCATTAATTGTTGTGATTATTGTGTTTTAAACTAGCAATTCAGCCTAAGAGATGGCAGCTGGTCTCTCATCACTTGAAGAGGTTCTGCAGGCCAGGATGCCCACTGAGGGTCACAGAGGCAACTAATCATCCTCAAATTATTCACAGCAGGCCATCCACCCCCATGTCATCATTGCCAACAGCAGAAATATGGTGGAAGCTGTACTAGCTGATCAGGTTTTGGACTGAGCGTGAGTCTTCTAAGCCTTTACAGGTTTGTGCCAACTCACATCTAGATCATGCTTCTGTTTATTAGAAATCCACTGGTATTATTCTAGCATTAATTATTACTATAATCCTGTTTTATTTGTCTGTGTTTTACACAGCACTGTTCCTCTCCCTGAGGCTTAGGCTTTGGCTAGTCTTGCATTCTCAGCAGTGAGAGATGACTTGTGCATCTGGGTTTTACTTTTGTGTGAAACTCATTCAGAAAATCGCCTTAACTGAACTGTTTTTCAAAAGTGAGGTGGTACATTTTTATATTAGTGAAGTTCCAAAGGATATCAAACCATTTGTCCTTGTTTTTGGTTGCAGGAAAAGATTAATACAGAGCACATGTTCAAATCTGTACTGTTTTCAACATAAACTACTGAACTTACCAGGATGTATGGGAGATAAGCCAAGGTGACGAAGCCAAAGCAAGATGAGGAAGCACAGAGATGGTAAACACATTATCTTCTTTTAAAGGAAACACGTGGTGTAAAGTTATAGTTTTTTCCTTTTTTCCCTTTGGTAAGAATCAGCTTAGTTCATTCTGTGACTGCAAACTCACCAGGGAGAAAGTCTAAAAGAGAATAGTGATGAACCTTTTTTTTATTATTAAAAAATCTAAAAAAAAAATTATTAAAATTATCTAAAAAATCTAAAAAACCCCAAAAAGCTGTCAATGACTTCAAGATGACTGGCATTTAGTGTTTAGTGTTTTAGAACACTAAATATGAGTCATCTTGAAGTCATTGACAGCTTTTTTTTTTTTTTTTTCCTCTCAATCATCAGTAGTTTACCCCAGGTATTCTTTTATCATAGTAATGGTTTTACGCACATAGGTAGAGAGCAGTTTGGTTTAAATGAAGAACGGTTGTAGTCAGACTAGTTTTGGAATCAAAGGAAAATTATAGTTAATTAAATGTAAACAGAATTATTTCTCAGTACATCCTCTTGTCTCCATATTACAGGCAGTGCTAAAACGCTTACAGATCATAATAAATAAAATGAAATGCTGTATAATAAAGGTTTCTACCCACAGAAACTTTTGTTATCTAGGTGCATGCAGTTTAGTACAGCATATCAACAGAAACGAAACCAAGAGTAAAATTCCATACACCACTCAGGACTAGGGCAAGTTGTTCTCTATTCGGACAGTCAGACATTACAAAGACATTACAAAGCTCTGCCAGCTTTGTAATTGCCTCTCCTGGCAATTTTTTTCTTTAGTTTCCTTTGTAAAGAAAATTCCTTTTAAAGGAATGTGTTGTTTGCAAGTTCTGTTTTTTTGTAGGAATAGCCTATATTCTTACTTCTTTGTATATTGATTCAACAAGTACTAATGTTCTTCATCTTTTCCCTTGTTACTTTTCAAAAGAAGGATTTTGTATGCTTAGCATTCTTTTGAGTTGTCCTGAGTCAAGGAGGCTGGGAAGATTTGGGGACTACTAACAGCCTTGGTCAGATTTCCCCTAGTGTCTTTAATTTTTTTTGTGGTATTTGATCTTTAAGGTCTTTATCAATGTTCTTTATTGATGACTTGCAGATATGCAGTCCTGAAAAGATACAAGGACTACATTTAAGCTCTCCCTAACTGAAAAGCAATTAAAGGAAACAGGATGTCACAAGCCTGGCTTACTCATTCCTGACATGGATCCATTGAGAACTCTAATATTATTACTCCAAAAAGGTAAAATCACCTCATGCTCCCGGCAGTGCTATTTCTCATCAGCTCTTTATAACACACTGGGCATGGGCAACAGCTATGGTTGTGTCCCTGCCACTCAATATCACAGTGAAAGCACTGTGATATTATCACAGAGTCTGCATCAAAGTTGTAAATAAATTGAATGGGAAGTGGACAGTGAATATCTTTGAGTCCATTTGACAATCCCAACCTGAAAAAGAAAACAATCCCTTCTCTCCAGTTTGTTTGTTGTTAAATTTAACGCTGAATTCTACAGCTTTCACCCTGATCTTGCAGAAAGATCAGATTTCTACAAAAAAGTTTTCACATTCTAAGAATTACATTTATTACATTTATTTACATTTATTTATTCCTTACCTTAAAGATCAAAAAATACAGTTTTAGGATATCTTGAATTTAAAAGAAAATGGTTTATCTAATTCATCACTGTTTTTAAAGCAGTATTGTTCCAGTCAATGCACCTTTAATAAAACAAGATTTGAAATATAATTTGCCATTATATTAGAGGCCTGGAAAGAAGGAATACAGAGAGGAAGTAGTCCATTTAACTAAATAAATATTTTTTCCACTGCCA
>JAVCKT010034731.1:4154-18357 GCA_032273925.1 Rhynchotus rufescens
CTCTAAGTGACAATCCGGATTCAATGACTTCAGGCACGTAATAAATTCTCATTTGGCTGCAATTTAAATATACCCAAGTCTACAGGCACTAGAGTAATTCGCTCATGATCAACATGCAGTACACTTTAAAGAATTGTATTACTACACATTCATATTTACTAAAATCACAGTGAAAGCCAAAGTGAGCCTTGAAAGATTTCCTGAGTATTCACCATTTTCCTGGTCTGTTCCCAGACTGACACGGCTACAGTTACAGGAATTATTTTCTCCTGTTTTGTTGACTAAGCTTTATAAACTAGTTATGAACATTTATAGCTCTACAGAAGGACTCTGTTGTGCAGCTTTTACTTTTAACCTGATTTTTTGCTCTTTGGGATATAAAGAGTTCAGCATAAAGAAAGGAAGATAAAGCAGGATCAAGTGTCAAGGACCCAGTATATAAAGCTGGTGTCTTAAAAAGTGTGGTAGGATCTCAGTGACATGAAATATTTAAGTCTCCTGAAAAGATACCAAAGTCTATCCCAGACCCATGGGAAGAAATATATGCATTTCCAGCATATTTAATAAGTGTAATAACTGGAACGCTTAGAAATTAGGGTGATAAAAAGCTACATTTATCTTTGCTAGCACATTAGTGTATAATTACAGCTCGCCTAAAAATAGGCCAAGTCACTCATAGTTAAGAAGATCAAGAATTTCATGACTCTAAGTGACTTGGCCTATTTTTAGGCCAATTAAAGAAAAAAAAAAATCAAAGATTTCCTAAAATTAAGAAAAACCTAATTGCTGCAGATAGTCAAACAAGAAATATATTCTCGAACTGAAGACCAAAACTAGTGACATTAAAACGTCATTTTAGACCATGAAATAACACCAGATTTATATAACTTGCTTATGAAATAAACTTCCTTGATTAATCCAGCCAACAACGATAAAGACTTGGGTTTTCAGAGGTACATACAGACAAATCTCTCATCCTTCAAAACCACCGTTACAAAACAGAGATAATATTTCACTCTGCATTTCCTCACTATATCTAACGCAAGAAAATGCAGCTTTCGCCATACAAGTGCTGCTAAAACAACTTGCAATGAATTAACATCGTCAGTATCGAAACGCAATTTTCTCGCCCGCCTGTGGAGGTGAATCCGCAGAGCAGCCTGATAATTCCCACCGCGAGGGTGCCTAAGGGTTCCTAAGCAACCTGGTGCCATCATCTCCTGTGACAACAGCAAGGGACGGAGCTGGGACTGCAGCCTGGCGGGGCTGTGAATACTAATGACCAGCCAAAAGCGGCAGCTCTTCGCTGCTTCCTGAGTGGGACAAAGAAACCACCGTTAAAAAAAAAAAAAATCTTAAATATATATTAAGTCAAACTGAAAATTTAAGCATACACATTTAAATGCTACTTCAATAATTAGGTAAGCATGAAAACTTCAAACAATCCAACCTCACTATTATTATTTCCCTGTGCTTCTCCTGTGCAGCACAACATATCCATGAACATACCCATCCCAGGACTCCACACACACACAATTAGAAAGGGCAGCATTTCTTGGCCACAGGACTTACTTAATCCCGTTAGCGGTTCTGAAAAGCCAACCCACCTCAGCAGAAAATGAGTCGCCTTGACCTTACCAGCCAGAAGCAGCATGCATCATTACACAACTGTATTGGAAATGGAAATGCTGAACGCAGCATCCTGCCATTCCACCCTAAAGATTAGCTTTAAGTTACGTAACGGTTACTTGTTCCCAGAAATTTCATTTTCAGATGCATTCTGATAGTCTTGGTGGAAGTATAAGGCACAGCAACAAGTCAGGAATTTGCCTGCTGTGCCCTGCTCAGCCTCTCAAGATTTTTCTACAGGCAAGAAACAGGAAAAAAAAAAAAAAATGTTTCTTTTCAAGTCATATACTAACATCTGTAACTTAGTGCAAGGGGAGGGAAGAAAACATTACATATATTGCACAACTTTTATAATAGAAATTCTCAGAGCTAATCAATCAATGAAAAAAACATTCTCTAAGAGAGTATTAGTTGCATTTTTTTGCCATCTGAAAGTTTCCCCTACTCTGGGGAAAGACAGAGGACACTCTTCCAGCAAATGATGCAAACTTTGAAGTTTTTGTATATCCTACAAGTAAGAGGAAAAGCTAATAGGGCCATAACCTCTGTAAACCTAAGCCAACTGATGCCACTATAACAAATACTAATATTTTGGAAAAATTATGCACTGAACTATAAGCTACAATCTCCTGTCTACTATTACAATTTGCCACAGACAAAGTGAAAAAAAAAATAATCAAAACCACTAGTAAGTACAGCATTTTCTAAACAGCATTTTCTAATCTGAAATATTATTCCCAGGTACAGGGCACAAGAGGAACAAGGTGAGAAGGTGAAACCCAAGGACACCCAGGACCCCTCTGCCTCCCTGCGCACAGCACAGCAGCCCCCCGTGCACAGGGCGGCTACACACGAGCGGCAGCCCGAGCGCCCCGCGCTGCGGGCGCCTGTTGGTACAGGCTGCGCGCGCCTGTAGCGCCCGGCTGTGCGATGCACCCGCACCCCTTTGCCTGTGCGAAATAAGGAGCTGAACGGGAGGTCTTTGCCATCAAGGAGAGGGTGATATACAGAGATGTTAACTTCAGTTAATTTACCTTAATCACTTTTGATCCCCAAAACAAATCAGAAATTTGTGAATTTTCTTAAAATACAGGCTAATGCAAACATCCCTCTTGTATCTTTCAACCGAGCGTCCTTCCAGCTTTCACTTGGACTCTTTCAGGAATGGACAACATAGATTAATGAACCCACATGAAATTGTTGGGATATCTCACCAAAAGAATCCAGCAAGAAGTCCTAGTTACATTTTTTTGTTTGTTTTCCATTGGTGCTTTTCCTTTTGAACTTTTGGCCAGATTTCCATATTTACTAGGCGACGCCTTTTATGAACTGCTGAAGTAAATAAGAGGCCTTCCCTAGGAAGCTGCCAAAGGGTTTTCAATCATCATCTTTATTTGCTGTGTAGTAGCTCAGGTAGATTTATACTCCCCACATATGTCCAGTTTGTGTCTCTCCTTGCAACACACACATTGGAATTTTTCCACAAATCGTTCTGGCACAAATGAAGGAAGTTAGGAAGTTCCGATTTGTTCATTCCAACACAGGATTATAAATAGAATAGTCTTCACAGCAAGCGATGATCCCTTTTCTTAAAAGGCATTTTTCTTTATGTTAACAATGAAGAAATAAGAAACTCATGCAATTTTAATTCTCATTACTCTTAGTAGTGGTATTGCCTGAAAGACCCAAGAGTGCAGCCAAAGCAGACTCAGTTGTCCTGCACAGGCACCTCAACATCCAATCTTATAGACTGTGATGGAAGAGAAATAATAACTACATACGTTACATTACAAGCATTGTTAACATGATGTTAACAGACATTTGGATTTCACAGCCTGAAAGGGAAACACCAGTGAAATACCAGAAACTTCTCTTGAACGTGACTTTAAATCATCAACCAGGAGAAAATTTGGGTCCTCTCGATTTTTTCTTTGTTTGCTTGTTTTTGCCTTCCTTTTTTTTTCCCTGAAACATGACGATTTGTAATAAAAGAACATTATGATAAACATAGGGCAATACCCAGAATAAGCAAGAAGTGGAAGGGCTGATTATTTAAACTCCCTAGTGATAAGCACTGAGCAGAATGACACATGGAAGAAACGCTGAAGCATTGAAGAGGTTATACATCCATATTTCATCCCATTTGACAGAAAAGAGAAAGTTTAAATACTGTTAATCACTTTTAAAATATCAATAAAAATCATTAACAGACTAATTTATGGTTTCATTTTAATACTATACTATTTCATTTCATTATGACATTCCAATATTTTAGGGGGACAAAAATACAATTCAATTTCCAACCTCCTTTAAATGGCCTTTGCTGAAGTTAACCTTGATAATTCCAGCATGTCTGTGCTAACCTTGCACAGCCTTGGATTCCAGCTGCATCCCAGCCAATCTTAGGCAAGTCACCAAAACCAACACCCACCATTTATTCAGCTCATCCGTGCTGGGTTACAGCTTTTCTTTGGCTTTTAACTGTCATCTTAATAGAAAGGATTCAAGAACAGACTAGTCAGAAATGAACTCTGCATGCAGAAGCCTGGCCAAAGGCCTCCAAATTCCGCCTACTCTACCGTACACCATAAGATATATAGTCTTAGGATTACATATCATAAAATATATAGTCTTAATACCATGAAGATGCTTTCTTGGAAGAACTAATGGATTTTTACCTTAGCAACAGAGGTAAAATCAGGTTTCCAGGATACTTTTCCCTTTAATAGGCCTTAAAAAGATGTAAAATAAAGATTCTTCCTCCTAGTATGCTATCAATAAAGAGTGAAAACACCACACAAAATACTTCACAAAGTCATAGGGCATAATCTCTGAAAAAGCACCTTTACCATTTTAGAGATTTATAGACAATGTTGCATAACAACCAATTTATCATATTAATCCATGCTCCAAAATAAATAAATAAATAAATAATGCAGGTAGGTGAAACGGGATAAATCCATAAGTCCTGCCAATGTGCTCCCACTGCCATTTTGCTGTCCTCTTCCCATCCTGCCCAGGGTTCCTCCTGCATTAACAGGTCTCCACTCGGCCTGGCCACCTACTGCTGCCCTCCGGTCTCCTGCTATATTAGGGTGAAGGAACAACCAGCCAGTGGCAGAATTCTGTAAGATTTCTTCTCCCATAAAACACCTAATGAAGCTGTCTCTAGGAGAAGACTTTGCTAATAAAATTATAAATCATCCTCCTGGCTCCACCGGAGGTCACCTGAAAGGTTCTCAGCATCTTTCACAAGAGCTTTACTTCTGTACACAGTGTGTCACGTTTGACAAAGTGATGCCAAGAAGCATGAATAAAACAAAGCAAGCTGGGCTTGGATAGGAGTGATAGGTTTTATAAGACCACCAAATAAAACACAGAATGGGCTGTTGAGTACATAAACCCTTACCAAGCACGAAGCAAAACTTGGGCTTTCTGCAGAAGGTAAAGGACTGAATGAGAATAAATAACCTTCCCTCTTCATTTTAAATTTCTTTACAGAATAAAAAAGACTTTTTAATAGCTTTATTTCATCTTGTAACTCTTCATTACTCAAAGCAATGAACATGTTATGCAGGAACTCACAAGCAATCAGATAGAACAACATTTCTAAAAGCTTCTGCGCTGTTGCAGGCCCAAAACCGCACGTGTCTGTCCCTTCACTGTCACAGCCACTCGCCTGTATGCAGAGGAAGGCGGTAGCTCTTCACTTCTGCAGTCCCTGGGCATCCTTTGCTAAGGCCCACTTGCCATTCTCGCCACAACCTGCAGAGCTCTTGGACATAATTACAGCTCGGAAGAAAAATGATCGCAGAAATCACATCTCAAGCCGTCTCTTACTTGCCTTTCTCTGAGTCACTGGAGATGGCCAGCAAGATAGGATTAGCCAAAGAGGCCCAGCGATACCTCGCAGTTAGGAGATAATCACCAATTACGGCTGCAGACAAATCTGATTTAGACGAACTGCAAAAGGAGGGTTGCGTGGGAGGGGGAAGGGGCTGAGGGAAAGGGCCTCGGAGATTTTGATAACGCAAGCTGGCTTTCCTCTAAGAAAAATCAAATTCTATATTTGAAACAGTTATCTCCTTATTAATATCACCATTATTTTTCTAAAGAAATTCCAAACTCAATCAAGTAGATTTTCTTTTCATTCGATTCACTACTGGCATCCATGAAAACAGCTGATTTCTGCATATCTAAGTATTTATATAAAGAAAATAACTTGAAAGAGTCATTGTCATGAAACCTGAGTGCATTTTTAATTCTAAAATGAATGACTTCTTTGTTCATCTTTCTTCAGTCTTGTCTAAAGTGAGTTTGTCTTTAATTAGATATGTAGGCCATAAATAAGAAATAGATGATGCTTTGCATTATCTTAGGAAAAAAAACACATCACAGTATAATTTATTTTAATATGAAACGTTCTACCGTTCCTTCTACTTATATACAGAATATTTAACTTTTTCTTTTTTCTTTTCTTTTTTTTTTTTTAATCATGTATCTTCACATTATGAAGAACAAAAAGAAAAGTAAACCATACTGGCAGACCTGAAGATCTGTTTTTCATAAGATTAAATTTATGTAAGCCCATTTGTTCCAGATCGCACACCTGCTTGTTTTGTTTCATCACAATGAGGTTTTAAATTTCTGCAACATCCAAATCACCTTTCCAAGCCACCTTATTTCTTGGGAACGATCATGAAAACCTACTATACCAGTGATGAGAGACAAAAATGGAAAAAGCAACCCAGTGCTGTCCATTCAGCTCACAGGACAGAAATCTGGGAAATTACAGTCAAGAAGTAAAAATAGGAACATAAGTTAAAACTTTCATTAAAATACTTTAATAAAACTGCTAGTATCCACAAAGGCATTTATTTTATCTTCTACCATGCCTAGTAAGATGCATTTCAGCAGTGGGGACTTGGCCAAACAAAACCAACATTCTCTCAGACAGCCCTCAGAAACTTTCATCTCCAATTTCATTACACTGAATTTTCCTCCAAAATGATAAATGGGATTCTATTCTTAATTACTGCCTCTAAAATAATAACAACATGAAAGGCATGCTGTAAAGGATGGTATAACGCAGCTAATGAGATGAGCACAGGTGTGCCATAAAACTTTACTCTGTTCTGACACCAGCACGTATTTATGGAATCGGAAGAAAAGCAGTGAATAGCAGCAAGTTCACAAACTGAATGAGCTTGGAACATCAATATATAGCCAAAATTATCTTCAGATTGCTAAAATAGGTTTTAATATACTACTGAATATACTAATGTATATATAAAAGGTACAAAAGCCCATTATCATTTTCACCAGACACATAGTTCCTATTTACGATACACAATGTTGTGTATCATCTGTAATCACCAATTTAGATCATAAAAACCCTCAAGCAGTGGAACCAATAAATCACAGAATAGCTCGGAGCTATTAGAAAACATTAATTCTATTCTCAGAACCAAATTGCATTCCGTAATTTCTATCAATGGGTTTGAATGGAACTTTGGAGTGATTAATGCATTATCAGAGACAGCCCAGACAGCGGACACAGGGGCTGCCACTTAGCATTTAATGCTGGCGCTGTGCTAGTGACCAAGGGAAACCAGACCGAGTTATCACCAGGGCCAGCACTTTGAAGTGCAGTAGATTGCAAAAGTAACCCGAGGATTTCTAATTGAGCCTGGGAGGGAGCAGGCTCGATATCCCAGGATCAGCACGGAGGATGAGCAGCCCCACCTCCAGAATAGGCAGTAGGAGGCACCTATTCCAGGGAAAAATGCCCTTGCTGGAGCTTTCAGCTCCACGGGAACGTGGGCACGTGAGGCAGGAGGCTGCAGCGAGGCTCCCTCTGCCGCCACACGGACTTTGGGACGGGCAGAATGGGAGCCCTGCTTGCTGGCGCCCTTGGTTCGTTATGCAGGTCAGGCTGCTCAGGAAAGAACACAAAAACACAGAATCACAGAGTGGTTACAGTTGGAAGGGACCTCTAGAGATCTTCTAGCCCAAAAAGTGAAGTGAAACAGTGTGAATATTCCTGTTTGTGCTTCCCATCTGAGAGGGAGGTTGTGCCGAAGAGAGTGAAAGACATTCGTACCTGGGCACCTGCTACAGCCAGATTAAAAAGTGGCACTTTAACACATACCTGAGCGACCAACATCCCAGCTGGGACATTTATTTCAGCCAGCTGGAACTGACTGAAAAAGGCAGCAAAGCAAAGATCAGAACACAAGTTACCTCTTTCAGTCTCTGATAACTTCACTTCAACTTTGCTAAACGTTACCTTCACACGACAGGAAAAAGCTGCACCATGGATGGTAGCAGGGCCAGCACAGAGAGGATAAAATAAATATTCTGATGCCATGAAAATGAAGGAGTTTGCTACGGGTAAAGAAACAAAATTTAAACGTGCAAAACTAGAGAAAAGATAATTGATCCCATTTCACAAGTTAAAAATAAAAGCTGTATAAACTCTAAAGAAAGCCACCTGAAGACGAACAACACATTTCCAGAGAGTTAAACACGAAGCAAGATCCATCTGTTTAACTAAATATTTGCCTTAAATAAACTAGTTGGCAACCTACATATATATATATATGTACATACACGTGTGTATGTGTGCATGCGCATGCATGTGTGTGTATAAATACATATAAAGATAGAAAACATGACATTATGGCAATGCTGAAGGATAACAGCGGTTCTAAAATTAAAAACGCCTTCCTTCTCTGCTTCAACAAGAAAACTGAATTTTCTATGGCAATAAAGTGGACATTGTGAAAAATAATGTCAGCATTTCTCCTCTGAAAAAGAACTGAAAATAAAATCATATCTAGAATATTTGTTTTATCATGAATTTCTCACAAGCAATTCACATTTATAGGCCTTATCATCACTGCATAAATGCCACATAAATATTAATCTTCTTTAAGCCAATAGCAAATTTTCATGTTTATTGCCTCTTCCCACATAAGAATCTCCTTACAAGTGTGTTCAGAATGAGTTTGGTCTGGTTTTTGTGTTCACCTAGCACTTTCATTAGTTTTAGATGGGCTGCGTTTCCATTACAATTTCTATTAACTTTTTTTGGCCCTCTCTGGAATTAGTGACAAAATCATATCATTTCACTAAAGTGAAAAAGGCAACGCTCTCAGCAAAAGCATTTCATATACGTGGTGAAAAACTCCTTGTTAGGAAAAGAAATTTCAAATGGGGAAACAGAATAATGATGAAAAGAATCTCCCCACCACCCTGGGCAACCTGCTCCAGCGCTCGGCCGCCCTCCCAGTAAAGACATTTCTTTAAAGTCATGAGACTTTCAGTGGCACATTTGCACATCTGAGCTGCTTCTGGCTGAAATGCTTTCGCCAACTTGAAATTACATTTTAATCAATTAGGTGACTAGTGACTTATCCAACTGATTCAAAATAAAGTTAAAAGACCTGTGTTAAGCAGAAAGGGAGGCACGTCTTTTCTCCTTGCAAGTGACCCAGAACTCCAAAATGAAAATTAAGAGGTGGGATATTAGAGTCTTTCCAACACCCAAATCAAAACGTGTGCATCTGAAATGCTTTTGATGCAACTAGATACTTGCAGTCAAACCACTGCTAACCGTGCTTTGCTAAATAGACTAGTAAAAATAATTCTTCGTGATTCCCCATTCCTTTCACTGGCTTGTAGCTAACAGCCTTCATCTTTATAAATGATTTTGATAGAAAAATAATCTACCACTTCCTGTGGTTTCAGAGGGCAGACTATCAAAATCAGCAATCTGGGCATTTTTGTCTGCTTGTTTTCCACCGCAGGAAAATTAATAGGTAAGCCACAGAGTCAGAAGTGATCATTTCCACACAAATATGAATAAGGCTATCAATCTAAAAAGAAAAAGCAAAAAAAAAAAGAAAGAGAAAAAATGTAAACACCTTCTCCAAATGATGTTTTGTATGAAATTACAACAATCCTGCTGTATCTCACGGCTCTGAGATAAAGCCAAGATACATTTCTTATTACTTGCTGTTACAATTTACTTCCACTGCTCCCTTTCATCATGTCTTCTTTTTTTTTTCCCCCTCCTTTTTGGTACCCATTTGTTCTCATGGTGAGACACACTCGCCAGTGCCTTGTCCTTAGTGCCCGGCCTTTTAGCAGCTGCCCTTTCTGACCACAGCTTCTCTGTAACATTTGTGAAATGTCTGCCGGTTTCTCCCTTCCTTGGAGTGACGCAGGAACAGCAGCAACACATCATGTTTCGGTTTGCTTATGAGAACTGCCCTTCCCCACATCTGTACTTAATGCTGCGCCAGGATCCTGCCCCAGTCTTCATGCTAGAGCTCTCCAAAAGAACCTGGTAATCACTGAGTGCCCCTTGGATTGGCCTCAGCTTTCTCAGGTGGCCTCTCAAGATTCCCCCCTTTCAAGAAAAACACAGTAAATCTCCTTGGAAGTCGGGTTCAAGAGTTGTCTAAAACCCACTGTTTGGCACAGCACGCTTCAGCACTGCACGTTCACAAAAATAAATTGGAAATTTCAATATAGCGAGTTGCAGAGCAGCTCTCTAAAGGGGATAATAAAAAAATCAAGTACTTGCTGAAGTACAGACCCGTACAGAATCACATACAAGATTTCTAAATAAACTAAATCACCTCTGAAGACCAGAACATCTCTTGTGGTGATAAAAATCAAAGTCTAATCAACAGATAACACAGACTTTCGGTTTCAGTATTAGGACTATTAGGATCTGTAAAGTGCCTTGGCTTGTTGCCATTTTTATCAGTATTTCCAATCTAAGTATCATTCTGAATGACTGCACTATGTTCAGCATTTCTGATTTACATTAGTCTTAACACTAGTTTACATTTTATTAGTAATAAATCCAAGCAGAAAAAAAACGTCTTGGACTACCTAGTGGAAAACTTATTATAATTTACAGGCATTCGGAGTCTCAAGCCTAATTGTTAGGCTGGTTTTACCAGATCTCTTAGACATAAATTCAGCTGTAGAAGAAGAGTAGCTCTCAGGGAATAAGAAGAGTGACAGTTCATGCAAAATTTTAAGGGACAACAGCTTAACTTAAAACATATATTTGTTTGTGCCTATACAAGTACATAGGTACATGTTATCTAAAGACAGCAGAGATAAGGTACATAGGAATCTAATGATATAAAAGAGATTCATTGTACATGCATTACAAGAACAGCCTTAACTGGCCCATGCCATTAATAATGTTTTTTTTCCTTAAGCCCAGAACAAAACAAATTACTCAGTTACAAATAATTTTATCTTGTGTTTAAACAATCGATTCAAAAAATATATTTCATATAACATATCTAATGATAGGTACACGAAGAAAACAGTAAATTCTTTTCCAGTCAAAATTATAAAAGGAAAGTAGAATAGAGATGTTTCATTCCAAAAAGTTAAACACAGCTGTATGAAAAAGCAGAAGATCAAAGGTTATATGAGAAGGTGGAAAACAATTAGACTATATGCAGATCTTCAGGTAATATTGCTAGAATTCAGCAACAATATGCTATCAAATTATTATTTGGACTAGCACTACCATAAATACTTGGCAAGTCAAAATTTACACTACATAGAAATAGGATGGCTTAAAGACACATTAGCTTTCTCACAAATGTTTGGGATGAAGAGAAAATGGGGGGAAAAACGCATCTTTTTGAAGGTAAGGTGGCTTTACCCGCCCCCTTCTCAAAATGGGCGCCAACTGCCGCTCCCGCGGCGGGCCCCGCCCTGCCCGCGCCGCCATGCGGGCGGCCGCGTCTCCCTGTGGTAAATCCTCTCTTCCCGCTCGAACCCGTCCTCAGCAAGGCACTTAATATCCGAGGTTAGATTTCAGTTCCAACAGTTGTAATGAAATCGATGTTCTTGTTCACTCAACAAGTTCTTTCCTAGATTGAGTCTACAGGGAGGAAAGCATCTATTTTGTGCGCAGAAGAGTGTGGAGGCAGGTGGATCCCCCATCGCTACGTGAATTCCCCACCGCTCACTCGGGATCCTCCAACGGCACCCACAATTATAGAGGAAATAAAAGCTTTAAAGGTCCTAAATGTCAGATAATAGTATTCTAAACTATATTTAGGAACTCCATAGTCTTTCTTTAACTTTGAGAAAACTGTTGTTAAGACTTAAAACATATCTTTTAAATTATTTGATTAGAAAAGACTCTTTTTCTGATGCTGTTTGGTTCTAGGTTGAACAAACAGTAATTTAAAACATAATTTTTTATTTTTGTTTTGTTTTCATCTTTTTTTCACATTACGAACCACTTCAGATCTCTGAGGGGCAACCAGTTTTAAGTTCTAAAAAAATCGCCACTTCTTCTACAACTTTTCTGCCCAAGCAGCCGCATGCTGCCATTTTAGAGGAAAACTCCAAAGAAAGGAGCAAAAATTTGCCACCAGTTACAGCTCTACCACCCACACCGCAGCATCTGAGAGAGGGACAGTTTGGAGAAACTCTCTCCTTCAAAGTCAATCACCAACTAAAAACATTTTGACCCCTTTCAGAGGTAACGTGAAGCTGCTAGTTATCAAGGAAAAGAGCTCTGACAAAGTGACAAGTGCTGTCCTTCCTGATGGGTAGGACAGGATGGATGTTTTCCTGTGGACATCAAGTAATAAATAAATTTTAAAAACATTTCCATTATCCGCTTCTAGCTCTGAGAAAATATTTATATATATATATACACACACACAGAGTCATCTTCAATAATAAATATGTATATATATATTTCTTTTGAGACAATTTATTTAAGCAATACCTATTTTTCATTGCCTAGCCTCAAATG
Source organism: Rhynchotus rufescens (assembly GCA_032273925.1). Taxonomy (NCBI): domain Eukaryota; kingdom Metazoa; phylum Chordata; class Aves; order Tinamiformes; family Tinamidae; genus Rhynchotus; species Rhynchotus rufescens. The sequence continues at coordinate 16,597 of JAVCKT010034731.1, forward strand.
ACAGAGCAGAGGGTTTATCTGTCACTGAGGCTCCCAGCCTCTCCCTGAGGTCCTTTTGGAGCTGCTCCAGGATCGCCGCCTTCCCTGGGGGCTGCCACTACTGACAACTAGCGGGAATCAAAAATGCTAAAGAAAATAATCCTATGTTAAACAAACATCTTTGATGTTCTCAAGCCAATCTGCAAAATAAATTGCAGGAAAAAAAAAAAAAAAACAGAAAAACACAAAACTGAATGCTCTCAAGCAAAATCAGCCTTCCCTGTTCTATTATAAATAATTGATATTCCCTAGCACTGGCTGAATAATGATAATTGATGCAATTCTGAAAGGAATTTAAACACCTAAGGGGTTTGAGTTTAAATTGGGTGTCGGTTGTTTACAACACAATGTTGAAAGTATTATTAAACAAATAGTTTCCAATAGTACTCAGAAACAAGAAAAGCAGAAGATCCAATTCAACCTTGAGCATTATCATCATGACAGACCCCCTACCCTGTGCCTTGCCTCGGTTATTTGAGGCAGACTCATCAGAGCCCCAGGTGGAAGGAAGTCATCCTCAGACACGTTTTTCCTTACGGATCACTCAGTTATACACTTTGCCAGGCCAGGAGCCGAGGCCTGGACCCTGTGTTTGGAGCTAGAGGCCTCACATCCGCAAGGCACCTGCAGCCGCCCCTGCCGCGCTGAGGGATGGTCAGCCGCCCCAGCACTGCTACCACCTCTCTGCTTTTAGCCATTCATTTGCTCTTCTCAGTATAACCTGAAAGCTCATTTGCATTGAATTTCCCTTGCTTGTAACCAGCACATCTTTTAAAAGGAAATCGCATTTAGGCAAAGCCTTCTCTGTGGCCCGGCAGACCCTGGCCGCGCACCCGAGCACTTTCCTGCTTATACTCTGAAGCTTTTAATACTTTCCTCCCCGTATAGCTTATGTACACATGTCAAGGATGCATCACTTCACCTTACCTTTCCTTACCCTTTTTTTTTTTTCCTAAAGTACTAATTTTCCAGACATAAAACTTGTAGAAAGTCACTTTACCTGCCCAGTACAAAATATCCTCACTACACATAGCCTCAAAATCTATCAGTTCATAAAGCCTCAAAATGATCTGCAGCATTTGGGCAGATGTTACAAATGCCTAGTTAAAACTGAAAAGATTTCACATGGAAGAAGTCCAGCTAAGACCTGTCAGCTCACTCTGAGAAAGCTGGAATGGAGCCAAGGCTCTTATTACACACCAAATTAAGGATTTTCTTTCTCTGAGTTGCTAGCAATTCTCTTTTTCTTAGTAATGCCCTACTATAAATTATGTTCTAGCACATATATAAGATATGGACATAGGTGTGTATATATAAACAAATACACGCTAGATTTTCCATAAATTTCTAATATTGTTTTCTTTTTTAAATTTTCATCTCTAACACACTAGACAGATTCACAAAGTGTTTTTATACCGCAGGAGAAGCTCAAAATATAATCAGTCTTTATGGTCTGAAATATGAGCTTTTAACAACATCTGTGCAGTTAGAAAATATAACTCAGCTTCCTAATCACTGTAGGGAATAAGAGTCTTTTCAAAAGTACTACCTATTGTAAATATGTATTAGTGGCACAATGTTAAAATGATTATATTTTTATTTAATTACAATCCACTCTACATGACAGTTCACGTAGTCTAGATCACAATTAATCTTGATTAGTGAAACCTGCAGCATAGGACTGTTCAGAGTAATCAGGATGATTATACAACATATGATCTC
>JAVCKT010034736.1:0-14762 GCA_032273925.1 Rhynchotus rufescens
GAACTCAAGTGCTGTATATAGTCTGAGGTCCTTTAAAAAATAATCAGTAAATGAACTGATGGTTCCAGTATTTTCCATATAAATCTTACCCAGATGGCAAATGAACTGCATGTCAAGTTGTATTTGAATCTAAGGCAGAGCATACCGCCTCGCCAGTTGAATTAACATGAAAACAAATCTGCATACGATATCATTTTGTCCATTAAAATCTTGGGCCGTAACACAGGCGAATGGTCTGTTCTTGCTTTTAACCCTGGTGTTCTCCCATCATGCACCATGGTATGGAAGTAACTAGACTGGATTGTTCTGCTTTTCACTAGAAACACCTACAAATTTGTTTGATAGGTAGTAAATTGTGAAATTAAGTTGTGAATTAAGGCTAGAAATAATGAAATGGTCTCCAGCTAAATTCTGTGTATCATCCTGCATATGTTAATTCATAGAGTTTCTTATGGCTCCTACAATATAAGGATGTAGATTATTCATGGTATACAAGCAATCATGCTAATCCCATCCTAGACTCACTGTTAAAACCAAAGGAATACGAAACCACATCCGAGTTACCCATTACCTGTGTTAGTATACAGTATATTTTGCCCATACAAATATTTGAGTATCTTTTGTAGATTACTGTGCCAGCCTGGAACTTATTTCCCCATCCACAAACACTACAAATGGCTTTTTTTCTTTTCCTTCAGAAGGCTAAATTTTCAGTAGTTAATCACAGCTGGTGAAAAAAGTCTTTTTCAAACCATTATTTGAAAAGTCTTTTTCACTCTATAGCCATCTCCGGCTGAGGTAACGACTGTAATTCCAGGACTTCAGCACTCAAAAACTCAAAGACAACAAATTACAACATATACAAAAACACAGTATTCTGCATTTTGCAGGCAACTACTTTTACTCTGTACTTTCAGAAATAGTCCAAAAATCTTATTCATTATACAAGGAAAAAAAAAACCATCAAATTCTTGCTGTTCGTATTACACCAATTTAGCTCCCTGAACTCCAAGCACCATTCTCCTGCCTGCTGCTGCACCACAGCTGGAGTCCACTATGAGGTTTTACTGTTCAGGTAGAAAATTAAATTGCAATTACGTCTGTCTAATTTTATGAATCATTTACAAATGCTATATTTAAAAGAGAATGTCCTCAACTAAGAACCCATGTGTTTTACTTAGAGGACCTCCACCCTGCATAGGCTATAAACCAGAAATAAAGTGTGTGACGGGATATATTACTAGCACCACATTTCATCTGTAAGAAAGAGCAAAATCTGACACTGGAACAAACTTGCACAGGATCTAGCGACCGTCATAAAACCCCATAAACTTCTGCTGAAAATGCAAAGTAGCCCTAAACTGTTAGGTCCCTTTACACATGTGAGAAACCACAAATATATATTAAAAACAAAATAAGCAAAGCTAATCGTGTTACTGCATAACCAAATTCTGCTTCCTCAGATAAGGCAGAGAAAAAATACTAGCCAAATGTGACAGACAGTGCTTGTTTTGCTAAATGGCTATTTTTGAAGGAAATATTTTTGAGAAGCAGACAGTGGAGGAATCCCTATAGAAGGGCTCAATGCAACACTTAAGATAGTGTTTTTTTGACACATGTTTAGTTTAGACAAGATAACAATCTTTTTAAAACTGTGCTCTTCTGACCACAGATGGTGAGGGCAGCAGAGCTTAGGGCTTGATGCCAGGCAAGCCCAGCACTCTTGGGGCACCGCTGATTCAGGCAGTGAAGGCACCCGAGCCCTCCTGACTGTCCTGAATCACACAGGGGGAATGGAGAATTTCTGAGCACGTGGCCAGGTATTCCTGACCCGAGACAGCTCACTTAAGGTTGATGAGTCCTCGAGATAAGGGCAAGTGGGAACACACTCATCCATCACACTGCACTGAGGCGGCACTGGTCAGGGAGTTCATTAAAGCCAGATAAAGCTGCGATGTCCTCCCAGCTCTCCCATGAATTCCGACCTGTCAGGGGGGTTCACAACTACGCAACAAGAGAAATTCAAACCTGTGCTTTCTCTGGCTAGCCTTAGCTCCCGACTTACCCAACCATTGACTGCAGCACAGCCAGGCTGGACTAGCAAACACTCTATCTTGAGGTAGCCACCTTTCTTGGACACTCTTGAGTGCCACAAGTGCAGCCTAACAGGCTGCAATGAGCTTTTATACAACACGCCTCACCTAAGTGTAAACTGGAATTAGGAAAATCCCAACACTATGCAGCAAACATTTATGAAAGCTCAATATGCTGCACAGGGAGTGTGGTGTAATGGCCTGTGACATTTCTGAAGGGCATGGCAAGCATTACCCTAAGTACTGTCAGGCCCACGAGGGTCTTATTGTGCTTTGAAAAAATATAACAAAGAAGCTATATTCTTTCACAATACAAAGTATCATTTACCAAGGCTTCTAAAATGTAGTATTTTACAAACAACAATGATTATTAATATCTTGACATACTGCCTAAAAGTAATACAAGAGGAGAAAATAGAGAAAAAAAGGTTCCTCACTCACCAAAATTCCAAAAAAAAAAATTAGAAGCAACAATTTGTGATGCTAACAAGAGCCTCTAAATAAAGCAATACAGTTGGGTGAGTTTTCTTGGATAAACATTTACAGGCTTGGATAAACACTTTAATATCAATTGGGTAAGTGATATTAAAAACTAGCCTTGCTGCAGTGAACTTTATATTCACAGATATCTCATTTTACCAACATTATATTAAATTTAGAGACAGAACATACTCATTACTCTTCTGTTACATACACACAGTGCTATATCTCTGTGCTCCAAATCCTTCCCCACTCCTATTTGCTAATTCCAAACACTCGGCCTGCCGGGAAGCTCCCCTCATCCCTACACCATCGCTCTCAGCACTTGCTATATCCATGCAAGACACATGGGAAACATGACTCACAGACAGCTCTGGGCATATTCATGGTCAAGAAAAGGAGGAAAAAAAAAAAAAGAAAGGATTTATAAGCCCTTCACTGATGGAACAAGCAATTCAGAAAGATTTATAGGTGGCTTGGCAATAAGGACAAGCAGCTGAGGGAAATCCATCAGCATCCTCCCAAAAGGTGATGTCCAAAAACTACTCCAAAAACTACTAGAAAAAGTGCATGTTGCCACTTTGCAAATGGATGTTCCTGCTCATCTTCACCGAGAATTTGCAACAAGTTCTTGAGTAGAAAGGGTTTTATGCAGCTGACCACAACTCACAGCTTCCTAAAAGCCAGAAAAAAATATTGGTTTCAACATGTCTTAGTGAGTAAAACCTTTGGGACCTGCGTTCACTCAATATTGCATGTGGGATTATAATAAAAGACGTGATTTTGCCCCTAAGTTCAGTGTTCGTATGAGGGGCCTTTAAAGCTGCACTTGAACTCAGAAATTTGAAGGCTGTGAGAAGCTGGAGAAGACACTGTACAACCTCTCATGAAGTGCAAGGCGCTTGGAAGTCTTTTGGTAACCTCTGCTGAGCAACTCCATTGCAACCTAAGATCTTGCAAAGGCAGAGACTGTTTCTCTCTCCAGAAATCATTCTGCGAGCCAGACACAAAAGCAATTGCTAGCAAATACAGTTGAAAGTCTGAAAAATGAAGGGAGGGGGGAGAAAAAAAAAAAAAAAAAAAAAACTAAAACCCTTCACAACTGTTTCGCTCCATTGAAACTCTGCCTTGTGGCTCTTAGCTGGATTTCTACGTTACAGCATGCAATAATCGAAGGTCAGGAGTGTAAATCCCCTATTGCTTTTAGTTCACAGCCAAACCAAAATGAAGGTAGGTGATGAACAGCTCCTGATTGTTTCTGCCAATCATTTTCCCAGCTGAAATGAGAAAAAACTGCACAGGGTTAACTGAGAAAGCAGAGCTGGAGCTCCTTTGATATAAGTGGGAATTGAACTCATGGGATTGTGCTGCCGAGAAAGATTTTGCAACGTATTTTCATCTTTCCCGGGATTTTTTTAAATTCTCTAGGCATCTTGCAAAGCCCACATTTATTCATTTAGGAAGTGAACCAACCCCTACTGAAGTCAACACAAGTCTTTTCATTGACTTCCATGACCTTTGGATCAGGTTTTTAAAACAGACTGACAAGACAGAGATGGAATGAAGATCTGATAAGTCTTCCCTATTTGGTGGAGGCTACAGCCATTGTATTCTTACTTATGAAAGGATCTATAAAAAGGAATTTCTGTTACCCAACAGCTATATGTGATTTTTTTTTATTTTTTATTTTTTTTAAAGCAGTGGTAGATGTTCAGAGCACTGGATAGGTATCTGATGAAATAAAATACATTAATCTTGGAGAGAAAAAACAAAAAAATCACCTTCCATGGAAAAGGGAATATATAATGCACCTGTAAAACATTTAACTGTTATTGAACATACCCTGGAATAGCTACTTAACTAAATGAAAGAACATAATTAAATGTTAAATATGTTTAACTGAAACTCACATATGAAAAATAGATAAAATTTATCATAAAAATAACTAATAAATATGACAGCATGACAGAATGGCATGGTTTAACAGAAAAAGCTTAAGTTGGTAAAAATTAAACCATTTGTCTTGAATGATTACACATGGCATTTTGTATTCAGTTCATCCAAGCTAATCTTGTTAGCTGATATGTTTAAATATTAATAGCAACATAAAACATTAATGAGAAAAATAAATTTTAGACCCTATAAAGCAATTGTCAACATCCTAAAGTAGAGCATATTTATTTGCTCGTCTGCCACTTTCCAAAGTTGCACATAAGGGAAGAACTCACAAACGTACCGAACACAGAATTATTAAACCCAGCCTTGCCAATTAGCCTGGGTCGTCTGACTTCCCAAAGGATGAAGCCCCGGATCACAGATCTGTAATTAGTTCTGTGTCAAAGGATCTTTATTCATGTACATAGCTTCATGACAAAAACAAGTGTATGGTTTTAGAAATAGTCCCTAGGTTTCTCCAGTATTTTAATATTTGTCTCTCATCCTGAATATCTGGCTTGCAAATTAAGGGAAGGATTGTTTGCAATTCTGACAGCCCATCAAAAGCAGGCAAGCTTTTCTATATTAAAAATTCTGCAACACAGAACCGTGTTCTGGACAGATCTTATTAGGCATTTTAAACTGCGAATCCAGGTCATCCTTCTGGCCCAAAGAGCACAAGACGAAATTCCAAAGCTATGCAAGAAAAGGAGCTGTTAAGTTCCCACTGAACAGGGTGCTAATCAGTGCCCATTGTAGTGGTTTCAGTTGTTAAATTATTTGAAGATAGATGGCCAAATTAATATTTGATGTTATTTGCTGACAAGATTTATTACGGGAACCTATCTTGTAGCAGCATAGACACGGATAAGGTAATTTTACAGACTTCTTCAGTATCTGCCCCTTCCATGCCTTGGTTAGGGATACAAACACCGAGCAGGTATTTATAGGAACTAACCAACGGGGCTGCACGTTGGTGCCATTCACCCCGCTGGGAAGTCGCACAGACGCTGCAGCACTGCACACAGCTCCTCACGCAGGCTGCAAGGGAGCACAGTCCCTTGAGCCAGAAAGGGTGGCCACGGAAAAGTCCTTGCCTTTTCGAAGGACTCATTAGCACTTAAAGAGAAACGTAAGCAGATGAGATTAAAAGCTTTGCCAATACGTGGGGCTATGTGTTGGGCTCTTTAGGGATTATGTACTGAACACTTTCTAATTCCACTTTACTCTTCCTTTTTCACCTTGCTTTCTTTTTATGCATTAGACCTCCTTATATACTTTTTATACCTCTCCTTTCCTATTGCCCTCACCTTCACAGTCTCTTTAATATCTTCTCTCCTGCCACTCTTTTGCAGTCCCGCTGTTTTAGTTTTCCTCACCCTCTTCTACTTACCTCTACCACTTTCAAGTGCCTTTCCATTTTCTTCCTTCCTTGGCTCCATTATTGCCTCCCTCAGTCTTCACATATTCCAGAAAAAAATAATTTCCTCCACCGTTCCCTCCCAAACAATGTAATTTAACCCATCAGTTTTAAGGTCTGCAGCAGCAGATACACACTGCCAGGGTAAAGACAAGCTCCCAAGTCCTGCAGCACCTGCAGCTAGTGACAAGAACTGGCACTGCAGCCCGACAGCTCCACTGCACACTTGGTAAGAGTATGCGAATTTGTTTTGACTTCTTGTCTGCTTTGGGAATTTTTCCCTCCCTTTCCTCCCCTTCAATATTAAGAGAAGCTTAGCAGCTGCTTATTTTACTCCAGCACAGTCAGAAAGAAAAAGATGACTCCCCAAAGTGTCTCACATCACAGTGTTTTCATATAGCTTATCAGTACCCAGGAGCCTCAAGATGCTCTCAGGCTCATTCCGAAATGCACAGAGCTTTTCCCAGCTGCTTAAAGCAGCTTCAAAGATCAGGTGCACCTGTGATTTGTCTCATTTTGTCCCCCACTTTCTGTGGGTGTTTATACGACACAGCTGGTTTCTTTTGCATTAACCAAGTCCTTCAGTGCAGAACAGAGTGTCTCCTCAAGAGCAACCTCTGATCAAGCCAGTTTTCCAAGTTGGTAATATTAGAATGGGAAAAGCCAAATAACTTTCATTGCTTACCACTATGCTGAAGGATTCTTAAACTCATTAGGGCCTGAGAAATAGCAAGAAATGCATCTGTAACTACCAGAGAACTAAATTAAAAATAAAAAGGGCAATAAATGCTGAGACTGCTGGATGCAAGTTATTATGTTATTACTCTTCCCCTTCATTTAGCTAGGCCTGATTTTTATTTGAGATCTTCCTAGTTTTGAATATTTTAAGTATCAAAAATGGAGAAAAATATATATTACTATATATATAGTGTATATATATACTATAGTATATACTATATATAAAACAAAGATTACTAACAGCCTCAGATCATGCCTGACACAATCCACTCAACACTTCAGCTCCTACTTTATGCAAGTCAGTACATGTTAACCAGTGAAATAACACTGCTGAAATATTGAAATATTGTAAGAGTAGTGTTGAAAACTGTTTAAACTTCAATATCAGTGTTTCTGATCTAACGGTATTAGAAAAAACACAGACTTCTTGCAGGAGGAAGACAGTAAGAGTTGGAAAACACTGCCTTTCCAATGCACTAGGAAACATTCTCATTTTCATTGAGATGCTTTGTGTTATTGCTGATTTTTCTTTGCTGAATCCTTGTATTGAGAATGAAACATAAATTAAAGCCATTGTTCTTGTGAGATTTTTAGGGACCAAAAATTCTACTATGCCTACAAATTGTCAGAAAGCATTTATTATAAAATGAAATGCTCAAAGCTACTACCAAAAATTGAGTTTATCAATATATCTGAATCTAATTTGAGGATCCAACACAACAGATGCTTGCTCCTAAATCAGTTTTCACTTAGGTTCAGAAATTCACTGAATTAAACAGCAGCTTAAACACTACAGGAACTATTTTTCAGATGGTGCAGGAGTGAGCTGATCATTTTCTATCAGTTATATCTGGGTTAAGAAAAATGATATTCAGGTATGCCAGAAATGCTTATTGTTACATTGTAATTATTCTGTTGCTTTCATGGATATGGTCTTAATATTGCAGAAATAGTTTTTTAAAAAATCCTTAAACAGCTTAGGCAACTTCTTACACAACCATATTTATTTTGCTTATACCTATTCATTTGAATTTTGAAAACTGGTGACTCCTTATGGAAATTCTGCTATAAACTACTTACAGGTGTGTATATGTAAGTCATGGGGCAAATTAAATGCAGATGACTTGAAAAATGATCAATAAGGCAGGCTGTGGAGCTTCAATATCATATGCTCAAATTTTATCGAGCACTCTAATTTAGATGTTGTCATCATTAGAGTTAATATTTACATGCTCCAATCACACTAAACGAGCAAGACCTTAATTTCAGTGATCTGTTTTCAGCAGTTGCTCTAATTTCTGCCTCTTCACTTGTTCCCTTTTCCCTAGGGAGGCATCGAGACATGGGTGGCAGCAGCACAGGGGAGGGATGGAGGTGCCTTCCACTCTCCTCTGCATTAAATGCTGCTGCTTCCCTAAACTTTCTTGTTCTGTCTTTTCTTAGAGAAGTAGGAACACAAGAAACTACCAAACAGTGTGGACACGCTTACAATTGCTAGCAAAACCACACAGTAAGTTCAGGTGTGAAAAGCAAAGCAATACATGACAGGAAACAAATGTTTCATAAAAAGAGATACCAAGATTGCTATCTGTTGAGATTTATATCACATAAAAGACATGTCACACTGACACCACAATATTAATATCTACAGATATCAATGCATAGCCATTTATTTCCCTCTCTGCCTCATCTGTGCTAAACCTTCTAGCTACTGAAAATGTCTTTTTACCATTTTCCTTAGATCTAAGTAATGCTATCTAAGTAATCTGTGATTCTATGATTCTATGGTCGTTAGCATAATAAGCTATATGCACAGTCTATATAGAGTGAAGGACTTGGCACCAAAATGCAAGGGTATGGTACCAGATTCTGATCCTAGATATGATCCTCAAGATGTGAAAGGTCTGGACCCTTCACAGCAGAAGGGTCCAAGATCATTTTCCTCCATGGAGGAGGTTGGCTCCTGAGCGCTGCCCTCTGCCTCCGGAGCAGCCATCCTGCGTCATGACTTCCATAAGGATCTTCCCAATGCCTGTGTAGGCAGGAGACTGGATCCAATTTTAAACAAGCAGATGAGCATGACATTCTCGGAAGCCTATTTTGAACTTGCTGTCCTGCAGCTCTACCTCAAAACACACAGTAAATGCCAAAAGGCAGCACTCACTGCCCTCAGTCACAGAATTAAATTGGGGCATCCTCTTTCCTTTCCAGATGGAAAGGGATCCTTCATTCCATATCTTCACTCTATGGCTGAATCCAACATCTGTGGGACATCAAAGACAAGCTTGCATTGTCACCATGGGTTTTGACCCAACTGTATTTTACCTCTCTAAGATTGCAATGCTAGATCTGCAAGTTATTTGGGCTGAGCCCAAGAAGAGATAAAAAGATACAGGGTGCCCATCACAGGGTGCTGCTGGAAGAAACCACCACCACCAAAATCTTTCATCAGTCAAAAATCCCCACACTTGGAAAACAAGGAGAAAAGCAGGTGAAAACCATAGAAGGGCACATGTGGACACGGCTCCACTTGGGAGTTGTAAAGATCCTGGGAACTATTTTCTTCTCAAGGCTCCAGAATGCACAGGCAGCATGGGCTTGAGCATAGTTTAAAAAAAAATAATAATATGATTTTAACTTTGAGCATTTCCAAAGCTCAGCCACTGCCGGGAGTAAAGAGGTTCTCTCCTGTCACCACCCAAGGTTGCAATTCAGCAACTTGCAAGGAAACACATTTGTTGAAATAGTTGATTCTTCCAGGCAGAAGAAAAAACTCATTAATGAGGTGGGAGAGGGGAGAGAGAGGGGGAAAAGAGAGACAGAGACAGAGAACCCACTAGGTCCAGTGATACTCAAATGACATTAGCAGGGATTCCTCACTAGTAGATGCAAACGCTTCAGCAAAATAACATAAATATGTTTTTCCACTCTTTAGAATCTCTACAAATAAATTAGAAGACAAATTAGAAGATGTGAAAACACTCCTAGACTTTAACCCTCTCTTAGAGCAGAGGCAGAGTGGAGCAATTCATCTAAGTTCTCCCCCTTCCATTGCTCCAAAATGAGGGGGGGGGGGGAAAAAAAAAAAAAAAAAAAAAAAAAAAGAAAAAGGGGAGAGCAAGAGGGACAGGGGAGGGAAGCAGTGGAAAAAATAATAAGGCACAGAAAACCATAGAATAGCACTAATGATCCTTCTGCTTCAGCTCAGCAGCTTCCTGCACAACACCAGCTCCCACAGCCACTTGGCTGCGTAGGAAGAGACAAAATAGAAGAAAAAAGAAAATGAAAAATAAAAATAAAAAAGAAAAGGGAAGAAAACAAAAAACAAACAAACAAAAAAAAGGACTGATTTTCCCCCCGATTTTCCCATGGTTTCCTCATATTACCTCCCCAACCCTTCTGTTCTAGGTATTCTCCTCCAATCCTGTAGGAAACCTGGCCCTTAGCAGCTCTCCTCTAACCCTGCCAAAGCGGACACGATGGGATGGGCAGTACCCAGCAAAGCCCCTCAGCTTCCTCACTCTGCTTATCAGCCATTTGTCACTTGGCTGGAAAAACAAGTCCCCCCAAAAAGCCCCAAAACTCGAGGGTCTGGTTCAGTTGGGTCTGGTTTGTTGTCTACCAACAAGATATTCCTCTGAAGTAAAATCTACAGATTTGCAGCATAGGCTGAAGGAGTTATCACAATTTAATATACAGCAGGGGACAGGCTAAATATCTTTCCTAGTTATACTAAAAAATATTTTTGTTCTATACAGAGAAAAATGTTCACATAGTTTCAACGTGTCTGTTTTCTTGGTAATATTGTTGAACCTGTAGAAAAGATACAGAAATCTTTACCTAAAAATATGTTATTAAACTTAATTATATTGACAAAATAAATCTGAACCAGGGAAAAAAAAAGTAGAATAGATGTTTGCATTATATAATGGTAGTTTTGCATAAAGCAATGAGAAATTGCTGAGCTGAAAAAAGGAAACAGTCAGGCTGGCAAGCCGTGATACCAGAAATACCCCAAAACTTGTAACCTCCAGGGAGACATCCTCGTGGAGCTCCTGCTTAGGGGCAGGCAGTTGGGTTTTTCAGTTGTGATCCCTTTGCTTTTGGTGAAATTTTGCATCACTTTGTAGCAATTGCAAACATTTCATCTGGAGATTATCCACACCCCAGCAGGAGGAACCTTAATCCTCTGGATGACTGACTGGTTACACAAATTGGGAGAGTATTAGTCTTTCTATAAAAAGCAAGGACGTTGAGAGGTTAAGCTAAATAGTAATAGTCAAAAGCAGAAGTCGTGCTGTAGGTGTCACCGCTTAATGACTCAAATTATCACGGGAGATAAGGAAAACAAAGTCATCAGCTGTCTGCATGCCAATACAAGGAGTCCATACAAAAATAAGAGGAATATTTAAGAGTTTATCTGGGAGGCAACATTAGACATACTCAAAATTAGCAAAATCTGGTGGGAGGATTCACATGACTGGAGGATTTAAAGCCTCTAAATGCACCCAGCCAGGAGGAACAGAGTGTCTGAAAAGGGTCGTGGAGAGAACGTGCTGCTACTTCAAACAATTCAGCTACCACAAGTCCAGGCTCTTCCACAGGTTGCAGCCCTACCCCACTGCATTATGTTAAGGCCCATTACCAAGCACCAGATTATATCAAAGTGCAGGACTGCACATGAACAATAAAGAGAAAACAAAGAGTATTATCCAAGGTGACAGCAGTCTGCTGGATATATCCTCGTTATCTTAGGCTACCATTACTTAAGGGTGCAAAAGATCCCTGGTTGTATTTGCTATGTACAGACACAATTTAGTCCTAACAAGACATATAAACATCCATAATAATTGGTATGACTTGATTGTGACCCAAAAACTATAATTTCACAATTACAAAAGAGGACTGCTTTACTGGTGAAGAATAAAGCTGATTGCATTGAATAAAAACTGAAATTCCAAAGACAATTGAAAGCACAAATAATTAAAAAAAAAAAGTATGGCAAGGAGACAGGCAAAATAACAAGGAAACGCATCCATTCCTACATCAGGATTTTCATAATGTCAGTAATCCTGCTTATAAGCAGTATTCCTGCTTGTATCTGGAAATACAACAGATACCTGGATGTTTTACAAAGTTATTGAGGGGGGATTTTACTCCTACGTTATCTAAAGAAAATCAAACATCTATTAATCTATGGTTAATTTCAAAACAAATGTGAGCTTTTATCCAGTTCTTACATAGCAGGCAATTTCCAATACATCTTGAGGCAGTACAAATTCTGGAATAGTAAGAAAAGAAACTGTTTAGGCAACATGGTTTAGAGAGAAACCTAGATGAACTCTGCTCCTATAAGTCATTAGGCTCATTTTGATCTTGAGCAAAACAGCTATTGATTGCCAAGAACCAAACACATACGGAATTGGAAGAGAAAATTTTCATGTTATTCACCTTGGCTTTATCAACATATCTTTAAGTCTTCTCCAGGATTTTGTTGTTGACCTTAGTTGGGAAAATAAGCTCTCTGCAAAACATTTGAAGTGGAAGCATACGATGTTCTAACAGAAAAACGGCACTATGTAGCACTAAAGTGGCATATTTAAATGCACTAAATAGTTATACTGCTATTCTGGGCTGGTGGCTCCAAAAGCTGCTGGTAGGTAGGGACTGGAGCGGCTGCTCTGAGGTCTGATGGCCCAGTACGCTTTATAACACTTTTATCAGTAATTTAAGAGAAACGTACAGTCTTAGAGCTTAACACATAATGTTTTGCAAGGTTGTAAGGAACACGGAGGCCACCACATCAGGGAATCTGAACTCTCTACTAACCTGGAGGGAAGCTGGATGGCCAAACACAACGCTGCGCAGACAGAAGCAGCGGATGGAGACTGCCTTATGAACAGCCTCCAACTCTTGAAGAGGTACTTTGGGATTTTCTTTGAAAACAGAGAGTCTCAAAAATGAGCTATAAAATGCACTTGTTCCAGTTGGGTTCTTCCACCTTCTCTGATTAATCAATTTCTTCCTAGAAAAGCTACAAAATTGCCTTTTTGAAAGATGAAATTTATCCTTAACTCTGAGACACTTCCAAAGAGCAAATATTTTGCCTTTGAAATACACCTCATTACACCAGATGGTGTGCATGTATATATTTTTAAAATGTTCCTGTGGATGAGTACTCCCACATGCTCCTTACAATAGCACCTTCATCACTGTTAAAACTATTGAGATACACTCAAAGGTACACAACTGCAAACTTAGTCACGCAGAGGAGCAGCCAAGATAAGTCAAATGACAAAGAACCAAGAAGATTATTCACTTGCAGTAAGTGCTTGGGCTTGTTAACAACTCTAGCAGCAGCACTAGTGTTTAGTGCTTATATAGGATTTTTGTCAGGGCTGGGAAAGCACACAAAAATCTTGTATATTAAATATTAAAAAAAAAAATGTGAAGTGCAGGTATTTATCTGAAAGGCTGGAATAGCCCCTTCCAGTTCATTTTTCCAATGTGCTTTGTGCTCCCCACTCTTCAAGGAGTCAGACAAAAGCTTCTTACACCTCTAGGACATCCAAAAGTCCACTGCTGAACATCCACTGCAGACCCTAGTTCAGATATCACCCACCTCATGTAGCACCAGAGCCCTTATACAGTCCTTCCAGGCTAGAAATGCAGAGGAGGAGAAGACCCAACCCTTCGGGGCAGCTTTTCAGCTGATACAAATCAAGGAGGCTCAATTGCTCTCAGTGGAGCAAGGCTGATTTATTGCAGCTGAGAAGCTAGTCCCTCCTTTGCTGCTGCATCATGACCAATCTATGGGTCATCATGACCCATCAAGACTCACAGACACAGAACTATAAGGCCAAGTTTAACTTTTTGCTTTAAAGACATTTGTACTTTTTTTTTCCTGCAGTTTCTTCACATGGGATATCTTGCCAGAGAAGATATCTCTTCTATCTTTCAAACCCCATTTTAAATATTTTTTTGCCCTATTTATAATCCTTAGTGTGAAAACTATCTTAGGATAAACACGCCTTTGCTGCAAGTTAAGCATAAAACTAAAAATGAAACCTCAAACAGCAGCTCCCATAGACACCTAAATACTGACATAAACCACAGTCAATACTAGTTTCTTTAATATAGAGCTGACAGGTTTCTGGGAGAGTTGTCTGTCTCCAACTTGCTGTGCCTCAGAACAAGAATGGAAAACTTGATTTTGAGAAACACTTCATCGAGTCGACAGCATCAAATAGCCCATTCAATTACCCACAGAAGTATTGTCATGTCACATCTGACAAACTTCCCCCGCAAAACTAGAAGAAATTTCCTTTAAGCTCCAAATGCCATATACTGCCCGGCCCCAGCTAGGTTATTCAGGCCACACAGGAAAGGGCCATCAAAGAAATGCATTCATTGCTTTCAATACCGCTTACTGGTACTTTACCATTTAAGCAGATTATTCATCTCACAGCATAATACCTTCTAGTCTCTGTCTCTCAAATACACATAAATGCACAAAATCCGCACAGAGGACTGAATGCATAAGCTCTGGCACTGAGCGCTCCCTGCGCTCCCGCCGCGTCCACTGGAAGGGGATAAAAATATAAATAAATATAAAAATAAAGAGTATTTTTGGCCTCACAGATACTCTGTTGAGCACGGTAGAGAAAGGAGATTGTCAGGTGGCTGGCTGTAGCTTTTGAGGTTGTCAGAAAGAACGTGAACTGCCTTGAGTCCTGCCACAAAGTCAATTCAGTGAAGACTAGCAAAAAACCAAGAATGATTAACAGAAAACTGTGATAGTTTAATTCTTACCTACCATCTTTCCTTTTTGTATACCTATTTCTATAAACCTGTATGGAATAAAAAAGGAAAGTCATCATAAAAATTCATTGCTTTCATCACTATTTTCCTTTTTTTTTCTTTTCAGTAACTTCTTGAATTGAAGGCCCACATACAATTTTTACTTTCATCTTTTCTAGTTTGTGCTGCAACAGCAGTGTTGTCTCAAGATTCAAGGTTTTTTATTTAACGTGCAAAGGATGTAGAAAAGCCCCACAACACAGAACACAGAACAAAAAAATAATAAAAAAAAAAAG
>JAVCKT010034737.1:0-15184 GCA_032273925.1 Rhynchotus rufescens
ACTTCACTGTGAGGGTGGTAGAGCCCTGGCATAGGCTGCCCAGGCAGGTTGTGGAGTCTCCTTCTCTGGAGGTCTCCAAACCCACCTGGATGCCGCCCTGTTCCCCGTGCTCTGGGTGTCCCTGCTGGAGCAGGGAGGTTGGACTAGATGATCTCTAGAGGTCCCTTCCAACCCCGACCACGCTGTGATTCTGTGGGTGCCTTTGAGGAGCTGGGCCCACCGCTGCGTTCTGGGGGTGCGGTGGATGCAGGGCCTGTCTCCCCGCGCCCGACGCCCGCTGTGTTGCAGGAGGGATGGAGAAGCTCGGCGTGGCGCACCGGCTGCCCAAGGCCTTCAGCACCGCCTTCGTGGGCTGCATCAGGGACGTCACCGTGGACCACCGGGACCTGCATCTGGTCGAGGACGCTTTAAACCACCCCACGATATTACACTGCTCAGCCAAATAGACCCCAGGGACCCTCCCTTCTCCCTCCCGCCCTCCTGCCTATTGCTGTAATTATTTTCTATTTTTGTAAACTTATTGCTTTTTATATTTTTGGGGGGGAAGGGCTCCGGGGGGGAGGGGTAGGAAACACCTTTTCTTTTGGGTTATTTGTTCGGTTGCAGTTGATCCAGGTCAGTCAGGCTCTAATCAAACAGCAGCAACAAAGAACAGGCCCTGAACCGAGTCTCTAAGAAGTGACAGAAGAACTTCCCCGTTGCGGCTGCACTGTAAACTTCATCCATACTTGAAGCTTTTCTTTGTTTTGGGGGGTTTTTGTTTGTTGGTTTTTTACTTTTTTCACTCTTTGCTCGTGTTTTTGGGGGGGTGCTCGTGCCCTCGAGGGAAAGGGAAGGACGATGGTGCTGGCAAGACCCCAGTGCATTCCCTGCGTGCCCGTCGCCGGCCTTCCCAAAGCCCCTTCTTCGGTGCTGAGCGGGGCTGGAGCCGTCTGAACCGAGTGGGAATTTGGTTTATTTACGTGTGCCAGGATCTCCGCTGCTTTTCTCCCGGTATTAGAGCCTGTGCAACTGCCGAAGCTCCTCCAAGCAGGAGGCAAACCAACCACGAGCCTGTTGCAAGCGCTGGCAGGGAATGTCCCACGGCATCCGGGATCCTTCTCCACGGGAAGAGCCATCTATCCCACTGTGCCCCTTCCCTTCCCGAGCAGGCAGCTGGCCTTGCCTTGTGTAAAACATCGTTTCTGGAGCACACACAATTAATCAGAAAGGTCCTGCTAGGTCTCAAGTGTTACTTAAGAGCCAGGGTGCCATCGCTTTGCAGTTTTCCTGCAAATTTTTTTGATACTACTTCTAACATTCTCTCAAGAAAACGTTTCTCAGCACTGAATTTTCAGCAATGGAAAGTCAACTTGCTTTTCTCAGGGTGACCTCTGAACACAGATGTAATGAAGGGGAACAGCATCAAGTGAAACCACCTGCGTTTCTTTTACTTTCCTTCTCCTTTGAAAATAAAGGGCAGAGCTGCATGCGTTCCATTGCTAAGGTCAAAACATGAAGGACACTGGACTAGGTGCATGGTTTTCACTTTGTATTCCCGGCGTTTTGGGGCATGGTGGTGGTTTGGGAACAGTCCTTGCTGGTGCATTTCCTCCCTTCCCTCCCTCTGGATTTCCCTTTTCCCCATCCAGTCTGGAAAACCTTTGTGTTTCCCAAGCAGCCCTTGCTTCTTGCACTGCCAAGCAAGACCTGTTCCCTGTGGAAATCTGTCTAATAAGTTGTCCTCTTTCTAAAAACCCGGTGGTTAAATATCCCGTGGAGGGTGGTGGCTTCTGTGGAATGAACTGGAGACTGCAGTGTTTGCGTGCGTGGGTGCATGGATGGGTGCGTGTGTGGGTGCGTGCATGGCAATATGTGACGTTTCAGGTGACTACTGTCTATAGGGTGGCTCCTAGCAGGGGTGCTGCGGCTCTTGGGGAGCGCCTGTGTTTTGAGCGCAGGGTGTGGATGGCCGAGGGCTGCGGGATGGGGTAGGACGGCCGCCTTTGGGAGCTGGAGGTGCCCGTTCCGCAGGGAGAGCAGCACGCTCGGAGGGAGCCGCTGGTTTACCAGAGTGTCACTGCAATGAAGCCAAGGTCACTGCAAAAAAATAAAAATAAAAATCACACAAAAAAACCCTCTGTCTGCTCTTGCTGGGGCTTGGAAATGCCTTAAAACGGGACGTTGTGTCCTTGTCAAGCATCCTGAACCACGGTCGGATTCAGCAGTGCTCCCTAGGGGCCGTGCACTTAACTTCGGCTTTATTTTTAATAGCATTTATACCGCGTATGTACAAAAAAGATACTGTTTTTTTTTTCTGGGGTTGTTTTTTTGCTCTTTTTTTTAAAGAAAAAAAATTGTCTGTCCATGTGGTTTCATTCATTTATAGGGTAAATTAATGACCAGTGTAAACTGCTGTATGAATTCTGAAGGGCAATGCACAGTAGAGGGGCAGCATGATATAACCATTACTAACTTGTGTCTTTCGTCAATCACCATGAAATAAAGTTTGAAAACTATAAAATCTGCTGGAAAGGGACCTATTTCTTTTTAATTCTTTGTCGCAGCGGCTGCCTCCCCCCATCTCCCTCTCTCAGACAGACACAGTGTGAAGTCAAACTGGTTTCTCCCCTTGAACCTGAGTGACTTTTGTAGGTACCTGCTGTATCTTTTAAATTCATTCTCCTTACGATGGTGAACTCAGTGCTGAATTATTTGTTTTGTTGAACTAGCTGTTTGCCTTTCCTTCCTTATTCTGTATATTTTTATTGGCTTTTCCAGCAGCCCCGAGCCCTGACTCTTGCAGCTTCATCTTTCTGCAAGAAATAAGGTGGCACAGGGATAATTTTTGTGGCCTCGAGTGAGAAAAGGAGGAGGGTGCCCTGGCATTTGGGAGGCATCGAACTCAGCAAAGCAGCCCCTTCCCATGCCACGTAGCGATGCACATTGCTGAGCAGCTCCGTAGGAACCGGCTTTTCAATGGACAAGGGGACGCCGAGGAGGGACAATGGGCAACAATGAGGCCCCTGTTCGGAGAGCCTTAGGCCTTGCCCAAGTCGCCGCTGGGCCCGCGGGTTGCTCGAGCCCAGCCTCTTGCCGCAAGCTCTTCTTGACAATGTCCGTATTGTGCCGCGGCAGGCAGGGGCTTGCAAAGTCGGTGCCGCTTCCACGGGCTTCTTGCCAGGTTGCTGCAAAGCGGGAGGAGAAAAGCCCTTGTTGTCTTGGCCGGGGTGAAAAGTGGAGTTCTGACAGCATTAAGAGAAAAAAAAAAAAAAAAAGATGGAAAAAAACATTTTGTGGGGAAGGATGGAAGAAAGAGGAAGAGCTGCGCTGGGGCCATGCGTGGGCAGTGACCCAAGGAAAGGGCCTGCCCGGGCTTTCTGGAAGCTCTTGCTCAGAGGGCAGGAGTGCAGCACGTGCAGAGCAAGCTGCCTAAGGGGCCAGGGGAAAATCCTTCCCGGAGGAGAGGACAGCGGGATGGGATGGTCTTGGTATCCTCTGGAAGAGGGGATTGTGTCTGGCCACGGTGCAGCTGCAGAATTCCTATTTGTCCCACTGGATCCCGGTCCCCTCCTCTGCTTTCCCAACACGATCTGCAGGATGTGCGAGCGTGAAAGAAGGTCCCAGCAGCTAGAAACCGGGATGGGGAGGAACACGGAAGGTGAGAAGAGGCCTTGTGGTCACCGGGGCTGCTCTCTGCCCTCGTGGGTCCCCTTGTGCCATGAGTGGCATGCGGGGAAGCTCTGCAGCCCGCTGGCCCTCCTCACTCCCGCCAGCTCTCCGGGGCTTCCCCAAATAGACGTGGAATGCGCTGAGTCTTATTATAGTTATAAAACTGCTATTTTTGCCCCTGTGTGTAGGCAGTGCTGGGCCGGGGAGGGTGCTCGCTGGCTGTGTCCTGGCTCTGCGCGCGCTCTTGGACAGCTGGCTTTGTTTCCTCACCCAGCGTTCATGAAAGGTGCCAGATTCAGAGCATTGCTCTGGGTTGGGTTCTGGGGAGAAGGTTGTTTGTTTCCTTTTTAATGTGAAGCAGTGTATATTTGATATGAGGCTGCCAAAGACTTCTAAATTCACAGGTCAGATAAAGCAGGTAGCACACCTGACCCCAGCACACCCTGTGCAAGATTTTGATGTCAACTTCTCCCTCTCACCTTGTTGGGATGAGAGCGGGAATCCACTCTGGAGATGCCCTTATTGGTCCCAAAGCAGCCCCTGGCTGGGAGCATTTGGGGATAACGGCAAATGGGGATGGCACTTGCCAGGCTCAGGGAGCACAACATGTTTTCTGGAGACCTTCCTGGCTCTCCTGCGCAGCATGACCATCACTGTGGCCAGAGCCTTGTGAATCCAGCAGCAAGATCCAGGCCTTCTGCAGCACCCAGGCCCTGCACCCAGCCTGAAACCCACTTCTGGTGTGAAATCTCAGCGCCGCCACAGAATCGTGCAGTGGGGCTGCCAGCTGGGGACTCACTGCACCGAGGTGGCCTGGAGATTGTGCCATGTGGCCGTGCACACCCAAACCGGCCGCCTCTCACTGCAGGGGATTAGCCAATTGCGCTGATTTGGGGCCATTGTGCTGATATTTGACCATTTCGTGCTGCTTTGCTCTTCCCGAGCAGAGCGAGCGGGCGGCTGCAGCCCGCGGATGGAGCAGAGCGCGGGGGCGTGGCCGAGGGCGGGGATTCCCATGACGTCACAGGGAGGGGTTTCCCCGGCGGGCACGTGGCCGCGGCGCCCAGCTGCGAGGGGGGCGGGGCCGACCGAGAGGGGGCGTGTCAAGAGGCGTGGTCTGCGATGGAGAGGCGTGGCCTTGGGCGGAGTGGGCGTGGCCGAGGGAAGGGGCGTGGCCAGGCGGTGCGGTGCCGCTCCCGGCTGCGCTCCCGGCGCCGCGGCCGTTTCTCTCCGGTTCGGCGCTCGGTCCCGTCCGGTTCCGGTTCGGTTCGGCTCCGGCCTGGCCATGACCTCCCGCAGGTGAGCGCCGAGCTTAAACTATCGCATTTGGGCGCGCCCCTCCCTGCCGCCGTCTGCAGCTTCGGTCCCTCTTCCTTGGTGGCAGCAGGAGGCTCGAGGGCATCTTTCCCTCTTGGTTGCTCCTCTGCTGCAGCTTCGGATTGGGGGAATTTGAAGGATTTGCCTTTTCTGATGCTCAGAGCACTGGGGCTGCTGCGCAGGTGGCTCGTTTGGAGGCAGGGCTCGTTGGCCCGTTCTCGGTGTCGGCCTTAGGGTGACTCGGGAAAAGCTTCTGTGGCTGTTAGAAGCTGAGCGTGTCTTGGAGAGCGATGCCGGGGAACCGTTTGGGGTCACTTTAAACTCAGAATCAACAGTTATAGGATAGAGACTGTTCAGAACGAGTGCAGCATCACGTGTGGGTAGGTCAGTGCTTCCATGGTCCCTGTTTGAATGTAACTCCAGAGGTAACTCCAGAGGCTCCTCATGTGTCTTCCTGCAACACCATGAGCACTTGAGTACTTTGTATTTTGGGGATGGGATGTCTCTTTTTTGCTTTGTTTTGAATAATGAAAAGGTTCTATCATCCAACCTGGCTGTCTTTCCTGCAAATACCCACACACCACAGCTCAATATCTATTCTTTGATTAAAAGTATGCAGGAGAAGTTTAGGAAGGAACAGCATTCGCCCCGGTGGTGCTGCGGGAAGCAAGGAGACATGATTGCTGGCAGGTGGTGGAATTTAAAGGAATGGGCTGGAATTTAGAGCCCCTGGATTCCATCCCCAGCTCTGGCTGTCCCTGCAGACTACTCGGGATTCATCCATGCAGCCTCTACCTGCCTAACCCCACCTTGTAGGGCAGTGTCTTAGGGCAGCAGGATGCTAGGGACAGCAAAACGGCCGGGATTGTGAGAATCCTTGTGAGAATCCTGGAAAACCTGGTCCATGCCAAGGCCCGGCCGAAGCCAAGGCAGCCGATCCACGCAGGGTCTCGGCATCGCACCCACCGCCTTGCTCCCACGGGAGCCCTTGGGGTTAGGAGCACTTTAGCATTAATGGGCTTGCGGGCTGGCTCCCAAACGCCGCTGGTGCGGAGCTGCTGCAGCCGGGGAGTGGTTGGCCTGGGGCGCTGAGGAGCAGCTTTTTGGTAGCTCCAACCAAGGCGATAGAGGGGTCTGAACAAGGGAACGGCTTCAGGAGCAGGTAGGGTGGGCGACAGGCCGTAGCGAGCGGTGCGTCCCATTGCACTGGGGTCGGGGGCTTCTCGTTCCTCTCCCATCCCTCCTGCTGGGCTGTGAAACTCCGAGTTGCGTTTGGGAGAGGCAGATGTCCCTTAACTGCTGATGCCCTCTATGAGACGCTCATGGATGCAACTGGAGGTCTCGCTGTGACAGGGATGCCCTTGCAGGCCCCTAAAAAACCAATTTCCCTCCTGGAAAGGCGTTTCTGGAGCATTTGGCAGATGGCTGCCGCAGCGTTCCCCTTGTCCTTAGGACAGGATTATTCCTTACAGATGAGTTTCCTGGAACAGCAGCCTGGGCAGCCCCGTCCTGCAGAGACCAGCGGGGTCTCGCTCCATTTGTGCTGTTGGGCGACACATTACGGAGCCCCGTGTCGTCACTGCTGCCCGAGTCCTGCTGCCTCCAGCAACTCCCGTTTCTTTCCGTTATTCTCCTTTCCCACCCGCATCCGTAGGAGCCTCCCCCTCGGCTCCAAGGCCACAGCAGTTTGTGCTGCGGAGCCTGTTTTAGCCCACAGGGATTGCACAAAATCCTGCCGGCTGCCCCGCGTGCTCCGGGAGATGCTCCCTGCAGCCCCGACCCAGAGAGGGGCTGGTGTTTTTAGTGAAACGCTTCAATTTCCTTCACGGACTCAACAAAACAGGCTGTTGAATGGCACGCAGAGCCCAGCGCGGCAGCGCGTGTCTTGGGCAGCCTTTTCTGGGCATTCCGAGGATCCCTTTGTAAAACTGAGCTTGCTGCTCGCCTGAAGCGCTGCTGCTGCCTTCGCTTTGCCCGGCTTGGAGCGCGGCTCCCTGGCAGGGCTCGAGCTACCTGCAGCTGCAGGGCTGCAGCGCCAGGAATGCAGTGCCAGCCCTGACCACCTGAGCAGCATTTACGCCTTGCCAGTGGGGGAAAAACAACCCCAAAAAAAGTGCAAAAGTGCTTCCTAGCCAGGCAGCCAGCACCTTTTGCTCCCTGGCTTTTGCTGCTCAGATTTTCACTATTTTTTTCCTCTATCTCTTGTTTCTCTGTGTATGAAGGTCTTTGTGCACAGGAGAGCTCTCTTGAAACTCAGAGATACTGAGCTCAAGGTTTTTGTGCGGGGGGACTTGCAGGCGTGCATGGACGGATGGGAAACGCTGTATTTGCACACGTAGCGGGTGTGATTTTTTGTTTTTCCTCTAGCCTTTACTGTGGTAAATAAGAATGAAAACCTAAGTGGTAATTTAAATTACATTTCTATTATAAGCCGCTAGCCAGGGTCTTTACACGCCTGCTAGTCAGGCTGCAGATCCCCGTGTCCAGAAGCACTTTTCCTGCGGTAGGAATTGGCTGATTTGGTTCCTTTTTTTGACGCCGGGATTAAAGGCAGGGTCCCGAGCAAAGCTGCCCCGCAGCCTTTGGAGGAGGGCTGGAAAGCGGCTCCCGCCGGCCCGCTCTGTATTCCAGGAAACGGGTGTAGGATGAGGCCGAAGCAGATTAGGAGGCCGGCCTGTTTGCAGGCTTCCTGCGCCAGCCCGAAGGGAAGAAGGAAATTCTTCGTATTAAACTGAAGTGGGAATCAGGAACCGGGCGCTTCCTGCCTGGGCTTTCGCTGCCAGCGGCGCCGGCGCTGCCTGCATCCCTGGCCTCTCCAAAGACCGGGAGGGATGCACGGTGAGATGGGCACCAGCTTCTCCTCCTGCTCCTCCCGAGCTGCCGCTGCTCCTGCTGTGGATGTCAGGGATGTCCCATGGGGATCCCGTGGCCACGGGGCCGGTTGCTGCGATCCCGCTGCCGCCTCCTTCCCCTCTCCCGCCGAGGAAGAGCGCGCCGTGACCTCAGGATAACGTCTGGAAAAGACTCCCGTTATCAACCTGCAGTTGTTGTGTCTAGTAAATCTGGGCTGTGTCAGGGCTCTGCCGAGCCGCCCGCTAATCTCCTGTGGAAATGCCTCGCTTAAATAAACTGCAGGCTGGTGACAGCGCACGCCAGAGCAGTTGGGGAGGGAAGAGCTGCTCCCTCCTAGCAAGGCAGGCACCGAGGGTGCTGCGGCCACCAAGAGGAGGTGAAGAGACTGTGGTTGGGTTAAGAAAACAGCGATAAAGGATCTGCCTTTGAAAAATAATGATTGAGAAGCAGGCGAGAGAGCGGATCGTGCTGTGCTCTACTGGCATTTCAAAGCGTTTTGCAGAAAAATGAGTGATTCCGAGGGAAGAAACTGAGGGCAGAGCTGCTCGTGGTGGTGCGAGAAGAAGTAATGAGAGACGTGACGAGTTTTTGTGCTGAACTGGTGTTCAGGCCATCTGTGGGATGTGTCCCACCCCAGATAACCGGGATATTACTTGCTTGGTCTTCCAAGGCCTTCCCTCTGGCCGGGGTGCTCGCGGTCTGTCATTCCCCCTTGGAGCAGCTGCGCGGGATGGGGAATTGGGGCCGAACTGGGCAGGCCGGGGGGATGCCCGGTGGAGGCGCCGCCCTTGGCGCGAGGTGCTCGACGCGCGCAGGGTGCGTCGCGAGCTAAATAAATTTCAAAACAACCAAAATTCCCCTTCACGCCCCAGAGCAGCATCCCTTCCATGTAAGGTTGTTTCCAGGGCTATTTTTGTCCTTGGTTTTCTTTTTTTTTTCCCCCCTTCCCTCCTCCCCATGCTCTCCTGAAACATTTCCATCCGTCTCCTCTCGAAGAAGTGTTACAAGCTCTGCCGCTGATTAAATTCTAAATATAGCTGTGGCATATATATGTGTTTTTTTTTTTTCTCTCTCTGCAATTCCTTATGATGTATCTAGGTAAAAAATAGCCCTGGCGATCCTTCAAAGGGGACATGGGCCGGCCACGGGCTGTATTTTCGTCTTGTCACCCTGCCCAGGTCCAAAATAAGCCGCCTCGTTTTTAATTAGCTTGTCGGGTTATATAATCCTGAAAGGTGCGGATTTCTGGGCCCGGCAGGAGCCCACGTGACATTGCAGCAGCAAGTGCCCTGTGTTGGTCGCAGGGATGTCCTCTCCTCGGCCTGGTCCTGGGGATGAGGGAGCAGGAGCTTGGAGCTGCTGGTCCTTCACACCTGCTCACCCACCTGGTCCCTCTGGCCCCTGCTTAACAGTGGGGACTTCTGGGCTCCTCGGCGCTTGCCTTGGAGCTGCTTTGGGTCTCCTGCGCTCCCAGGGGAACAGATCGGGGTTTTCTTCCCGTGGCAGCATCCCGGTAAATGAGAAGTTTTATCTGTCTTTGTGTGAAGTGGAGCTGATAGAGCTTTCGCTAGCCCCGTCCTGAGGGGTTGTGCTTGGAAGAGCATCTTCCTGCTCGCATCACCCAACAGGAGCGATGGGAACCAAGTGATTCCTTCTGCCTGTCCTTGCAGCTTGCGGTGCCTCTGGCCTCACCCTGCTCTTCCCTTCAGGCTTGCGGTAACTCCAAGGTCTCTGCACTTCCAAAGAGACCTCTCCTTGCAGCCCTTATCAGAAATGGCCCTTATCAGAGCTGCCTTTGGCCCTGCCGTGCACGGGAGCCGTGTGCTCCTGCTCTACAAGACCTTTACAAGTTTTCTAGCCAGCAGATGGAGCAAAGGCCTTGCCTTTTTGGGTGAGACACAACGGAGAAACCCCTGGACCCCCTCTCCTTCTCCTATGTGCTCTTGCTGAGTGCTCTTACACTGGAAAGACTTGAAAGGCGAGTGCATGAACAGTCTCCAGACCTGAATTCCCCATGTTTGTCTTTAAAGGCAGTCCATGGAAGCAACCCCAGGCCAAGTGGTAGTGCAGGGTGCTTGCACAGGCTGGAAACCACCACGTCATGGCAGGAACCGTTCCCCAAATGACCAGCTCCTGCAACAGGGGCTGCAGCATCAACTAGGGCTGTTTGCACCTCCTGTGCTGGGGCTTGGGCTCAAGCCGTGGTTCTATCTATCTGTTTCTGCTCTGTTTTTTCTCTGTTTCTAAGTTTTTACCCCCAGAGGCTCTTGCCTCGGTTGCTGCGTGTCTCTGGCTCATGGCAGGAGGCTTCTGGCAGGTGTTTTGGTGAGGAGACCCCTC
The DNA here is from genome assembly GCA_032273925.1 of Rhynchotus rufescens. Lineage (NCBI taxonomy): Eukaryota > Metazoa > Chordata > Aves > Tinamiformes > Tinamidae > Rhynchotus > Rhynchotus rufescens. The sequence goes on from JAVCKT010034737.1 coordinate 10,162, forward strand.
TGTGTCAAGGGATATAGCAGGGACATCGCTCACTTCTTGGGGCCCTTGGTGACTGCTGTGTAGGATGGCTGGTGGCTGGGACGGTGGCATTGTCCCCCCCATTGTATCTTCTGGGAGAAGACGTTTCATCCTCAGCAAATCCATGTCCCAAAGGCACGCGAAGGAAGCGTTATCCTAAGGGCTGCTCCATCCGCGTTGGACATCTGGGGAGCCAGTGCTAGAGGGCCATTAGCAACTTCTCCATTAGCAGAAATTACGCCCCTGTGCTCTTCTGCTCGTCTCCCTGGGCAGGTTTTCCCTGCTGACGTGGCATTAGCATCCTCTCAGAGCCTGAGAGCCCCTTACTCTCCCACCTCTTGCAGGAGAAGCCCAGCTCCTTTCCTACCAGCCACGTGAGAAGGTCAGACCCTCCAAGCGTGTCCCGCTCCGGGCTGTCTCCCTTGTCCTTCCCTGCGGGACCAGCTGGGCCGGCTCGGTGCAGCCCCAGGTCCAGGGCAGGCTCAGCTGCTCCGTGGCACGTGGAGTGCTGAACACAGAGCGGCCCTCATTGTGCTGAGTGGCTGCGGGATAACGGGCTCGATACTCGGGATTGCCGAGGCAGCCCCGTTCCCAGCTATTTAATGCTCTGATTGATGTATATTTAATTGCTTGCCAGCCAGGGAGGATGGTCTGCAGAGGTCTCGTTTCTCCTGCTTAGGAGGCAGGTATAGGAAAGAGCCAGAGAGGAGAGGGGTATTTAGTTGTCCATGCAGGGCTGGAACAACCCGGGTTTGCTCTTAGCAGCTCTGGATCCAAAGTGCCACTTGCTGGGACTGCTCTGCTAGGACTGGGAATGGTCCCTCTCCTTGGCTCCCCGAGCCAGGAGGCGGCCGTAGGTGGCAGAACTATTCCAGACCTCTTTGGAAGAGTGGAATTGTCCTCCACGGCTTCCCGAGGAATGAGGAGCACCAGTTCTTCCTGCCCTGGGATGATGTGTGCGTGAAAGCTTGTCTGCTTTTTTACCAGCTGCATCATCTGATCTGACATACACTTATATATAAAAATATGTGTTAGATCATATATACATATATCAGATATATATATATCTCATATATATGAATACAAATATATATATAAAGTTATCTCTTCCTGCAAACCTTGCTATCTCTCTAATTTAAACCTAGCACCTGTATTGGGATACCTGGACTATCTAATTTTAGGCATCTATACTGAGTGGCTCAAATGAATGCCCCTATGTAGTGAGGGGAGAGAAAAAGGTCCTGTTTTGTATTGTCCTCTGGAAGAGCCTGTTTCTCCCCATAGCTGAATAGGGACGCTGCCTCCAAGCGGGATTCCTGGCGCTCCCGTGCTCTGGGTGCGCCTGTTGCCTGTGCAGGGGGTTTTAGCCCGGGAAGGTTGGGTGAAGATGCTGCAACCTGAGACATAGCTGTCCCTGGGGATACCTGGTGCTCCATTCTCCATATTAAAGCAATATCTTCCTGAAAGAAGTGCACAAGGAAAGGTCATGGACCTCGCTTTTCATTCAGACTTGCTCTGCCCTCTAATGAAGGGCACTCTTCCTAGAGCTAAATTAGAATGAAATTAGAATTAAAAAGCAAGCAGGGCTGCCAAGGTGTCTCAGGGCACCTGAACACCTTCAGAAGGTCCTTGTGAAGCAGAGTGGGTGGGAGCTGCTGGTGGAGCACCCTCGTACCTGATAACCACAGAGCCAGGCAACTCCCGGCAAGGGCTGGAGCAGGAATCTCCATCCTGCGTGCAGGATGGAGAATGAGCAATTCCGCTCGGAGAGAGCACCTCCAGGGTGCATCCTTTGCCCCAAAGCCTTTCTTCTAAAGCCCTTCTCCCCTCGGCCTGTTCCTCGCCTGTCCCCGAGCTGGGGGCTGTGGTCACGCGCCGTGGGCGCCGGCGCTCGCCCTCCCGGCCGCGCGCGCGCGCTCGTGCCGGCCGTCGCGCCGAGAAGCCAACGCGGTGACTTCCTTCCCTTCTCTCCACCCCCACGGCCCTCCACGAGGAGCGGGGCCGTGTCTCTCGCTATATAACCCTCGCTGTCGCGCCGTGCCCGCGTGTCCCGGAGGATGCCGCAGGCGGGAGCCTTCCTCTCGGGCAGCCGCCTGCGTCGCGCGCCCTAGCCCGAGCGCTGCCCGCCTCCGTGCCCGCCGAGCCTTGGCGCCTGCTGGGCTGCCCTGTGGTTTCCGTGGATTAACGGCCGGCCCTGCGTGCTCCCGCGCGGTTATGGTGAGGTAGGATGTCTGTTCTCTGTGTGCTTGCCTGCTGTTTTGTACCCAGAAGGATATTTCTGAGCGGGACCAAGCGGAGAAGAGAAGACATCGCCAGCGTTTGCTTAGCTTAGACCTCATGTAAAGACTCCACTTGCTCCATAGGAAGGTGTGAGCAGTCATAGGGCACCTAAAGGTGCGGGTTACGAATAGTCTTGTTAGACATCGAGGAGCAAATTCTTTCCAGAAGTGTCAGGTTCTCCAGTGGAAAGTGGCCTTCCTACGTCTCTGCACTGTGTGGGCGACTTTCCGCTCGCGCTGGCTTTAGCACTGGGGAAGAGCATGATGAGCCTTGCCTTAATGCAATTACTCTAATTGCTATTAACACGATTGCTGAAGAGGCTTTGGTGCTGACCGCAGCCTGGGAGAGGCGATTCCTGCTGTGAGCAGCGTGCCGTATGGATGGGATGCACCTGATCCGTAGTGTGGTACCGCTTTGGCATCGATGCTCACTGTTACTCGTGTACCTCTTCATTTGCTTCGCTGGAGCTCTAACTGAGCATGTTTTTATGCGCTGATAACCCAGCTTGCCTCTATTGCAGCACTGTAATTCCAAAGGGGTATAATTTCTAACAGAATTGTATAGACACTCATAAAACATGCTGCATGCAATGAGGTCATTATGCACTCAGCATCCCGAGGTCTTCATCTCCCTGCTATTTGCTCCCGTGTTGGAGAAGTCCCTGGTCCCTTGCCCCGTTCCCGGGGGACGTTCTGCTTCCCAGCAAGGCGCCCGAGCGGGTCCTGTGCTGCCCCGGGGGCTGCCCGCCCGCGCGGGCAACAGCTGGGCCACTTTCAGAACTGGCTGGCAATGTATTTTTAATGCCCCAACTGTCTGGCAGGTGGGTCTGCAATTTAATTATAGCTTGCTGCATGAGAACAAAAACATCTGTAATGTGCAGGCCACCAAACCTGCCTCATCGGGGGACCTTAAGAGAGATTGCGCCCCGTTTTAGGTCTTTTGGGGCTAGGAGATAACGCTGTCTCTGAGGTTAAAGTGTAGCTTAGTGTTTGAGGTGGTGGTTTTGTGTTCCTGACAGCGGAATGTTTTTTAAGCAAAAAAAAAAAAAAAAAAAAAAAGCGCTAATTAAAATTTAAATTTTTTTTTGAAAATAAATCAGAAATTTTTAGAACCACAGCTGAAAATAACCTGTTTGGATCCTTTCCCTTCATTCATCTTTGGGGCTGATATGCTCAGAGAAGCTTGGGAGACTTTAGCTACACCTCTTTTAATTAAGAGGCGAAGGGTGTAAATCCCCTGGGCAAATTGGAAACATCTCAACAGTTAGGTTAGTTGCCTGCTAGTACAGATGTGTCTAATGGGGTGTTGAAATGCTTGTGGACCAGACAAAACTCGATCTGCCTCTCCCATTCTGCAGAAACTGTGAATGCGCAGGCAAAATCCGTAATTTTTTTTTTTTTCCAAGCAGTTTCAGTCTTGTTTTGTGCTTCCTCTCCTCCTTGCCAGCCTATGATGCCCTAAGCCTGTCTGCTAAACTGGCAACTCCCACTTTGCCCATTGCAAAGTGGTCTCCGGTGCAGGTTGGAGGTGGGCTCCAGCATCGTGTTGCACGGGGCAGGAAAACCTTCAGGGCAACCTTATCCAGGGGTACTGAGTGGCACGGGCAGGGTGTGCATCAGCAAGAGCTCTCCTCCAGCCTCTGCCAACGGGGACTGGGCTACTAACCCACAGCAAGATCGGAGGTGACTGGGACCAGTCACTGGAGATGCTGGGGAGGAATAGGTTTTTCTCCTGAAAACCCCTATTGGGTGTTTAATGGGCACATCACTTTGGGAGCAGGTGTTAGTAGTTGCTCATGTGCTACACACTGCTGTCCCTTTGGAGAAGACTTGTGCTGTGAAATGGCCAAGGAAAGGGGTGTAAAGGCGCCCAGAGCCTGAAGTCCTCTGCTTCCAATGGGAAGAAGACGCATGGCTTTGGAGCTGGTGCTTCTTTCTGTGTTATGGTCTCTCCTCCGTGTCCCCTTGGTGGCTCTCTGCAGATGATCAGGAGAGATGCTACTCAAAGGTCCTCTCTCCCCAGCTGTTTTGGACCCGAATTTCCCTAGTTTTAATCTTAGGGACATGCTGAGAGCCAAACCCTTTGCTGGTACAAATGGTTCAGAGTTAGATGGTGGTGCTTGTGGGTTTTATCTCTTATCAAGGACCATCCTCCGAGGACATGCAGACATTTGTTTAAATCAAATGTGGTTATCAGTGGAAACCACGTCTGATTGCAGCGATGAAGAGGAGGAAACTTCACGGACAGCCTTGCGTGTTGGTATGACGGATAACTTGCCAGGTCTGCTGTGCCCCAGGATGCTTCAAGGCTTGGTGGTAGACAGGTTATGAATTACCATGGCCTATCTGGGGAAGCAAGGGGACTGTGATTAATGCCACATCGAAATACGGTGGCAGGGCTTTCCACTGTGACTAATGCTGCGAGGGGGAATAAAGAGCTTTTTCTCCTAGTCTCAATTTTGAGGCCAAATCTCTATGGGTTCCTTGCCACGTTGCTTCCTGGTGCCTGGCTCGAGGTGCAACCGGAGAGATCCGCCTAAATGGAGCAAGGGGAAAGCTCATAAAATCCTAAATACCCTCTGCTTCAAAATACAAATAAGGGAAACTGAGATACGAGAGTGAGGGCTGAAACTCGCATCTCTGAAGCACTCTCAGAGCTCATTTTCTACAAAGAGGTTTCCCTGGTACTTTCGGTGGCTGAAAGCCTGTGCTAGGAGGACTCTGCT
>JAVCKT010034739.1:0-12489 GCA_032273925.1 Rhynchotus rufescens
TTCATATCTTTCTTCATATCTTTCTTCATATCTTTCTTCATATCTTTACAGGACTAGTAACAATATAGGACTGTATCCACTGCCAGGTGGATAAGCCATTCCTGCTCTGGTTGGTGTTTAGTTTGTGCAATTCAGTATGTCCAATGGATAAGCTCAAGAATGTAAAGAAGTTTCTACATGAAATTGTCATTTTTACTTCCCACTAAACTCTGGCCATGTGAGCTTGAGGTTGTGTAATTTGTTCTCTAGTTCTCTGTACTGTCCTCTGCTCTGGAACAACAGTTTCACTGAAAGCAGATGTCCTCTGATATTTATCTTGAAACTCTGGTTGATGCATGGGGTTGAACACCTCCTCCTCAGGGAAATAGGGAGTGTTCTGCTGTTTTGGGGTTATCTCAGAAGAAAGCGGCTATGATAATGTGTTGTCCAGACTGAATGTGGACTCACGTATCCCTGGGTTGCCCCTTCAATTAGTTGCTACTTGTCCCCATAAGAAAATGGCCTATTAGACCTTCTGTCCACTTGTCTTAGCCTTAATCTTGGACTACCATGATACATCACTCTAGCAGGTGTCTTTCTGCAACTGTAATGTTTGCATAAGGGAGTTAATTCTTCAGTTTTCTCAGAGGAAGTCATGGTTGGCTGGCATTGAGTAAAATTATCTGCTCTTCCTGTCCAGAAATGGTGCAGGAAGCTGGATGAAGTAGGCTTGGCAGAGATGCTCAACATGGTATCTTTATAGGAAGAAATTTGGAATTTCCATTCCCACATCAAAGGATGAAGTTCATTTTGATTTCAAATATGATAACACAGAAGAAAAATAACTACAACATAAATATAATGCTGAGCAAGGGAAAATTAGTTTTTTCAGTCACTCTTAATGGTTCAGAAAGCCCAGGCTGAAAAATAATAATATCTTCCGCCTTCCTTGTCATATAGCAATATAGCCATGGTAATAAAGGGCACTATTCTGCAAAATGAAATCTAGTGAAATTTCAACATTTTCCCATGCTGAAAACTTTTTAATTTTTATTTGTAATAAATATTTTAATTTTTAATTTTGTCTGCAAGAAAAAAAATCTGAATTTCATGTAATTTTTCAAGTAAATTTCTTTAATATAATCCACTTTCTATAGTTTCCTTTCACTGCATTAAACCTCCAAAATCCAGACTACTTTGATGAAAATTTTCCAGTATGTTCTAATCTTAGAAAATAAATGTGACCTCTGTGAAATTCTGAAAGATTTGCTGTACACAGTACCATTACTTAGAAAGCCCCAGTACTTGCACAATGAGAGGATCTTAATACTCTTGTTTTATGAGCAGCCAGTTAAATGGTAGAATTTTAATAATCCATTTTGGAAAAAATATTGCCTACTATTAACCTTATCAGTCTAATATGTTTGCATTCATATAGCCATCATGAGATATAAATCTAAGTCAGGTCAAGTTAGGTGAAGACTTTGGTTTTTAGTAAGTAATGTAGCAGATCCTAGAAGTAGGAGAGGGATTTAGCAAGAAGAATTCTTTCTGCACAGATGGACATCTAAAGCAGAAAACTGACAGTTTCCTGCTAGTATATAAGGGAGAAAGAAGAGTCCTGATCATTCACATTTTTAAGAGATCTCTTGGACTTTTTGCAAAGGAATAGATTTGTCAAGTCTCTGCATCATGGCTAATTTGTAATTTTTATTGTCCTCTCTTAGGCACCTCTTTTCTCTCAATAGGATGAGAATTTTCTGTTTCACATCTGCCACTTTATCTTTCACCTCCTGAGTCAGAACATGCACAGAAATAAAGATATAAGCTGCAAAGATCCTCTTTTTTAATGGTGGGCTATGAGAGCATGGCACACGTCCTAAAAAGTAGGTCTCATGGTGGTGTGTGTCAGAAGTTGTTTGCTGTAGATTACACATTAGCCAAAGAACAAGGGAGCTCAAGACATCTTCGGTGCTTCTGATCTTCAAGTGCTAGGTGGGGTGCATAATGAGCATTAGAGCTGTTAGCCATCCTATGGATACCAAAATCATACAATCATAATGTTAAATTGAAATTCAATCTGTTACATATTATATCTATGTCTTGATACCTTTTGCTACCAATATACTTTGCTTATTAAGATGAATCACAATGGATCTAAGATATAGTGATGTTGCATTTGTATGGGTATGATGGGTATAATTCCTGTATTTGCTGATGGCACAGCTACTGTCTTTTCCTTTGACCTACTATCCTTCCTTCACTTGGGGAAGACATCATACGGTCCTTTTAACTGCAAACACAGTGCTTTGCTGTAAGCTGGTTGCTATAAGAGCTTTCCCCATTGGCCACAGTGAAACGTGACATTATCTGTCTGATTTGTACAAGCAGACCATTTCAGGTGGAAATGGTTGTGTGCAATCAAGTACATAAGGATTATAGATTATAAACCTACATGTAGATTATAAACTTACATATGGTGAAAGCCCATGTGAGAACAGGAGACTGGAGAACACTGTTGCTTCCATGCTGTCCATTGCTTCAGGATCTGTGCAGGTATGCCCATGTCCCTCAGGTATGACAGTCACTTGTTGCTTGTGACCCTGTGGAGAAGCTGAGCCTGGTGATATGGTACAAGCTTTATCTTCTCCTGGGACATGGTTTTCCTTGCTGATCTTGGGCAAACCATTAAAAATACTAACATATTTGGACCTTCCTTTGTCTTTATATAAGTAGACTTTGGATAACTATGTAACCAACTTATTTTATTTTCATAGTCTGAATGGTACAAGACCCAAGCAAATTCAAGTAGGATCATGCTGCCTATACTTGAAATTAGTGGTTCTGGCAGTGGGATGGTCCAGTTCCAAGCTTGCAAGACGGGGAATATCTGGCTCCCAGGAGCCTTCAGATCTCTTCATGAAGAATAGTAATGAAATGCAAGGGATATGTTAAAATTAGAAGTAATAGGAAGAGGAGTATTCAACCACCAATACGTAAAGTTACAAGAAAATAAAATCATTGTACACAAGTGATGTTTTCTTTAACTTAAAACAAGGCAATATGAATTAATCAAACCTCATGTCAATCTTTCAACCTATTGTGTCTGTCTTATGAGTGATATTTATTTAGGGCTTTATTATATTTATAATGGGCAAAAATAAAGATAAACCACAGAAGTACATATATGTCTTATTAAAGAACACACTTGTTCAAAATAATTTTCAAATATTTCAAATTGTAAAAATACTTATTGCAAAACCAATGGAAATTGAAAGCATATTTGACTTAATCGTTTTTAGTTTCTCATTCTCCAACTGTTTTTGAGCCTTCCTCTTTTTCTGTTTATTTTCAGCTCACAGTAATACAACTTCTCTGACTGTCTGGGTGAAAATACCAAAACAATCTTATCATAGAATCATAGAATCTAAGGTTGGAAAGGACCTTTAGACATCATCTAGTTCAATCCCACTGCACATTTATAGCATGTGGCACAGAGTTGTGTCCAAGCAGGCTTTGAAGATCTCCAGAGAAGGAGATTCCACAAACTCTCTTGGCAGCCTGCTCCAGGGCTCTGTCACCCTCACTGTGAAGAATTTTTTCCTTAAGTTCCTGTGGATGCTTTTGTGGCCACTTCCTCTAGTTCTATCAATGGCCACCACTGAAAAGAGGCCGACTCCATCCTCCTCACTCCCTCCCTTAAGGTATTTATAGACACTGATCAGATCCCCTCTCAACCTTCTCTTCTCCAGGATGGACAGTCCCAGCTCTCTCAGCCTTTCCTCATAGGGCAGATGTTCCAGGCCCCTGATCACCCTTGTAGCCCTGTGCTGGACTCTCTCCAGTAGTTCCACATCCCTCTTGTACTGGGGAGATATGTATAAATGTGTATAAATAAGGGACGGAAAGATAAGACCTGACTTTTCTCAGATACGGCCAGTGACAGAATGAGAGACAATGAGTACAAATTGAAACACAGGAAATCCCATCTGAACACAAGAAATACTTCTTCAGTGTCAGAGTGGTCAAACATAGAAACAACTTGCCCAGAGAGGCTGTGGAGTCTCCATCCCTGGAGATATTCCAGGATTGAAATGATCCTGGACAATCTGCTGTTGCTGGCCATGACTGAGCAGAAGGATTGGACCAAATGATTTCCACAGGTTCCTTCCATGCCAGCTCTTCTGTGATTCTGTGAACAAACACAAGTTTTGGTCTCTGCTCTCACTGCAATCCCTCTAGTGATCAGCAGAGGCTCCTCTTGCACTATAACTAACTTGGCTTTCTTCTTTCTTCCTTTTCCAGTTTCCTATCGGCCAGTCCGTGATACTTCCATACGTGTTACCTGTAATTAAGTTACCACATCATCACACTTCTTATCATGCAATCCTGAGGAAATACATATGCAACTTTGTATTCGGAAATTGTCTTTGTTACTCTCTTATCATCCACAAAGTGGCCCAATTGGACCAACATAGATGTGTTGTGAAAGGAAATAGTCTGTGTTCCAAGAACCAGCTAATGCAAAGAGCAGCAGCAGCAAATCTGGGAGGTTAAGATCACTGAATGATCATAAAGCAAAGTTCACGTGGAGCAAACTTCGCTAAAGTTAAATTATACATGCACATTAGATTTCAGATCTGGCTAATAGAAAAAAAAATCACAGATAGCTTCTCTAACGAAGTATTTTATCTTTACAGATACTGAGCTGATAAATTTGTTCAGTGTTAGTTCAACTGAGTCCAAAGATATTTGGCCTCAGAACCTGAACTTTGCACTCTACTGTAAGCTGCATAGATTGAGTAAGATAAGATGTGTGATGTATATGACCAAGGTGGTTCATGTGATAGGGTGTCAGAAATATCTGGGGTGATCAAATGACTCAGGTGCTTTTTTTCACTTGCTGGGGAAAAAACAAAACAAAACAAAATAAAACAGGAAGAGATAGATATAGTTCTATTCTACTGACAAGATCAGTTTATTGGTCACTTATGTATGCTACTGGAATAGAGGCAGTCTGGAGAAAATACAGTGCAAAGGTACAAGTGCAAGACCAATGTCAGTGGACCTGGATATTTGGTAACTCATGTCATTGACACAAGGTGCGGTTTAGGAGAGCGATGGCTTTTAGAAGAGAGCTGTACAAGATTGCAAAGGTAAGTCTTTACTCATTTATGATCAATTATTTATTTCATTGCTGAAAATTTGAGAGGATAAATTATTTACTCAGCTATTTTCCAGCAGATACATAGCAAGTCTAGTAATAAGAAACATTCCTGGAAGGTTACTACATTTTATCACGAAGAAAATACTCAGGACGCTGTTTGTAAACGTAATTGTAGACATGTTATGTAAGGAAAACACGAGATGCCTTTTCCATCTTATTACAGACATTTGAAGATCAGTAATAACTTTTCACTCAACCCTATATAGCTTTTCTCTTTCTTTTGGGAAGAATGTGACTTCATCGTATGCCATACAATGCTGAAGACAACTAGTATGTGCCCTCATTTACAGTTCTGCTCATGTTAAGACTTGTAGACTCTCTAGCTTTGGAGATAAAAGCAATCCCAACTGGTTAATAAAAGCAATCCCAACTTTTTTTTTTTTTTTTTGCAATTAATGCAAAACTGTTGTGTGCTCTATTTGCACTAAGCCTGTCATCTCCTAGCAGCAAAAATATGAATGACCAGGTAGGACTATATTTTGAGTACCTGAGGAATCAGTCATGCTATTGTCCTGACAGGCGATGGGATCTGCATGGCTAATTCCCTGAGAAATGTAAGGACAATGTTCTTCCCTTAATAGCAGAGAGAAAGAAAACATTTGCATGCTCTGTAGGTGTGTGTAATCGGCTTTGCTCAATCTATCGCACTTAAATGATTTCTGTGTTTAGCATGCAGAGCCAAAAAGCCATTTCACAGCTCTTCATGAAAAGTGGCCAATCATTACTGCAACCCTTGGGACTGGCTGTGATAACATTAATCATGATGAATTGGTGTGGCATCTGTGTGGCCATAATACATAGCTCTGTAAGAATCCCAGGGGGTTGCATTTCAGGGTACTGCGTACTAGTTTATATTTTAATCTTGGTCCACAGAGAACTTTTGTCAGTCACTAATAATAGTGTATTCGCAACTTATGTAGCTATTTGTTACAGACTATTGGTTGGATTTTTGCTTTTGTAGGGTCAGAGCAATAAACTAAGTTCTTCTCAAATAAAATGGCTTAACCATAGGCAAACTCCAAGTTGTATGATCATTGAAGAAATTCAGCAGATAGAATCCTGAAATATTTCTTACAACACCATAACTGATGCTGTTCACTCAAAAAAAAGAGAGAGACCAAAGGAAAAACTTATCTCTTCCTGTGTGATTGATCTTTTTCTCCTCTGATTGCCCTCTGACCTACAATAAATCATTTTTGAATGTGTCAGGAAAATCACTTCAATAGCTTTCGAGCTGGGAGGAGAAATGTTTTGTCTCTCAAAGTATTATCACACAAAAACTCCAAACAATTGCAGCTTTTCTGTTACATTTCCAGTGAGATTACAGAAAAAGGCTTTCTCTGTGTCAGTGTGACTTGATAGCATCTAAAGAATATTGCCATCTATCTGAAATCCATATACGTGTGTTTTAATGTTGTGTGAAGCAAATAAAAGGAACACCTGACTTTTCTTTCTAGTGGAGGAGCTACCAGGAATGTAGCACACAGGAGGAGTTTTTGCTCTGCCTGTAGAGTTGGATGGCTCATTTGAAATTGTGTGAGGTTTCAACATAAATTCCTAAAGAATTAAAAGAAAAAAACAACACTTGAACAGAGCCTAAAAGTATCTTGCTTAAACTGGTGCCACATTTTGCTTCAGGAGGCAAGAATGACTATGAAGACTGACTCTACTGTGACCTGTGTTTGGGTATCCTGATGTCTCATGGTCATTTTTGCAGGAAGTTGCTCATATTTCTTCCCTCAGAAAAGCACAGGATTCACACAGCTACACCAGCTACATCAGTGCCTTTCTGTGAAAAAGATATGCAGTAACTTCACAGAGCAAGATGGCAATATTTTTTGACACCTATTTGCCCTGTGAAATCTGAAATTGGTGTCCTCTGTTGAATCCATCATGCACAAGGCATCCATTAGACGAAGAATTTGGAGATGCTTCCTATACAGACAAAAACCTCAGGAGGAATTTGTAAAGGAAGCTGAATGAATTCCCATTAAAGTATTGCTGGAACTTCTCATTATTTTGTTGTATTATTAAACATATGTTAGACCATCTGTGATAAGATTCCTGTGGGTAAATATAGTGGTGTACAGCACTGGTATCCACATCTGGGCTAGTAACCATGCACACTTGATAGCTACTGGAGACCAATACACAATTCAATCCATCCTAAAGATTTCTAAAATAGTCATCCTATGAGTATCTTAAAAGTGTTTATTTCTTTCAATAGATTTTTAAGCTCTTTTTTTTTTTCTGGAGCTCTCTGAGATTAGCTCAAAGATAGATGTTAATATTCCAGATGTCTGATGTTAAGAGAGATGGATCTTTAGGGATCCAAAGTGATTTCATAAGCATTTCAGTAGCAGAATTCCCAGTCTAAATATACTAATAAATTCAGCAAGATTTAAGTACTAATTTGTTATGTATTACTTATATATAGATATATGTGCTTATTTTATGCGACATGTTATAATTATCCTAATTTGTTAAATTATTCCACCACTTAAATTCAATTCCTTGTGGTTTTGCTATTTACAACTCTCATCCCTGCCTTGAAGAGCACCCCCACCCCCCTTCCTCCATCTTTACAGTAAAACAAGCCAGAAAAGCCATTATGTAACTCTGATACCCTCCTAATCAGTTGAGCTCTGGCTGGGTGGGTAACACAAGTGGGAGCGAGAATCTCCTGCACCTATGGCTTGTCCAGCTTCCTGTTCTCAGAACCAGCAACCACAAGACACTCAGAGAAACTCCTGTGGTTACTAACAGAAGAAACAAGTTCCTTCCAATCTTCCAGTGCACCTTGTCAGTTGTGGTTTGTGAGAATTGCACTGCGTCCTTATCCAAGGCAGGCAGGACCGTGCACGCTTTGTGCTCCTCCATCCCACGAATTCAGGGTCCTCAGCCCACGGTTTCAAACTTTCGGGCACAGCAGCTCTCTTCTGTGGGAAAGCGTTCAAAATAATTCCCCAAAGATGAGTATTAGCTTGTGAAAACTACCTGAGCTAAATCACAACCACTCTGTGGGAATGAAGCAAGACTTCCCTTGAGATATTTATTTTATTTTATTTTATTTTATGTTATGTTATTTTATTTTATTTTATTTTATTTTATTTTATTTTATTTTATTTTATTTTATTTTCTCTGTTAATGTGCGAGATAGTCTGTGATGCAGATCGTGGTTCCTTTTTCCATCTAACACCTTCTGAATACAACGGAACAGCCTCTCTTCACTTGTGTCATTGCTTTGATACTACCTGTGCTGTGAGAACAATAAGGTAACGGCAGTGAGAAGTGAATGGGCTAATGTGGCATGACATGTTTCCTAATTAAACCACTAGTAATAAGAGGTGCCACGAGCTTCTTCTGTTATAACACTTTGTTCCAGCAGGAAAGCCTTTGTAACATAGTTAGTCTATCATCCTTTCCATTTCCTTGAGTTTTTTATGTACATGTTTCTCAATCTAACCCCCAAATTTGGGGCTTGCAAAACATCTGCCGTTTTTAAAAGTTATCCTGTGATCTGTCACTGCATCTCCTGCATTGCAGATTGCAGTTTTATCCTGTGACTGCCTGGCTGTGATCCCAGAAGAATTACACCAGCCTCTCATGGGCATGTTTTTCCTGGTTGCTCCTGGCTATTCTGCAATAGCAACACTCAGCTCTATCCACCAAAGAACTGCAATTTTCTCTTCCCTAATGAATTTCATAACGTAATCAGTGGCAGACCATGGCTGAGAATAGAACTAAAACTTGATGTAATGATCAGGCAAGAAATTTGACTTGGAGCTTTGTTTTGACTGGATCCCAAGTAAGGAGAGGCATTGCTGACAGCTCTGCTTATGCTCTGTGGATGCTGATGGCTCCGGGGCAATAAAAATGTTCACAGTTTTTTGTTTTTGTCTTGTTTTCATTACCACTGTAATGATGCTTATTTCTGTGAAGACTGGGTTGCCAGCTAATGATCTGGTTCAAGAGGCAGGAAAGGCCTTTGGCTCTGTGCAATTAATTAAATAAAATACAATAAATCCTGCTTGCAGTTGCTGTGTGGAGGCTCAGATTCCACAAGGTGCTAGGGACAGATTGCTAAAGAAGGCAGGCAGTTGAAGATGTCACCAGTCACACAAGGAGTTCGCAGAAATATTTAGGTGTTGAGTATATTTGAGTTGCAGAACATAAGATATTTTTTGCATAAAGCATCAGAGACTAACTGGTGAATGCCCACATGCTTCACCAAGGGTGCACCTGTGCGCTATATTCATATTCTTCAGCACGGTCGAGTTTAGGTTTTATGTAGCATGGTGAGCACACGAAACAGCAAAATAGAGACAAGCCTGTTTCCTGCTCCCTTCAGCATTTCCCAGTCTGCCAAGCAAATTTAACAGCAACTGGCTGCTTTCATCATGCACTGGGGAGCACTGGGGTAAAATTCAAGCTGGACATGCGCATCACTCGCCTTTGGGATGGGCCAATCCAGGACTTATAACCAGATGTTTGATGGAGTGCTCAAAGTTGAGCTCCAGCAGGATTTAATGTAAGGGGTAACTGCTTAGACAACATGTGGGCCTGAGAGACATCCGAATGATGCTGGATCAAGAAGAAACCACACTCTCCATGAATGGGCAAAGCAGCGTGACTATTCCTTCAACACGTCAGCTCAAGCATATGCCACATAGCCCCTTAATATCCCTTGGTAGGTCTGGGCTTGGTGGTGAATCACGGTGATCATTGTGTCTCTGCGAACACTGATTTCCCAGATGAAGGGGAGAGAATGGATGTCTGGGAGCCCTCTCAGCATGCAACTGTAAGAACAAAAGCCAGTGGAGTTTTACTGCTCTCAGTTGTGGTTGCAGTTATTGTGCTAATCTCCCCTCACAGAGAGCCTGTTCCAGATGCTGCGGTTCCTTCCCATGGCTTGGTGGCTCAGGAACTGGAGCAATGGGAGTCTTCTGGAAAGGTAGCTGGAGCTTCTCCTTGCTGCTGGTGGGACAGCTGCTGTTTTAGCACTGCTTAGGGCGGCAGTGAACTTTCCTGATGAGTCTTTTGCTGGCTCATTGTGCTGGTAAGCACAAGCCCACATTTCTGGAGTGCTTTCGAGGGGCAGGGGAAGCTGCAATACTTTAGGTGAAATGCGCACAAGGCTTCACAGAGTCATTTGTTACGACTGCTATTCTACTGCCAAAATCTCTGCTATGGCCATTTGGCACCTGTCTGTGGAGTAAAGCACAACACTGCCAATTGCCACCAACAGAGACTTGGCCCTATCTGCTGGAAAATCCCAGCCTTCCAGGATACGCTTATCTTCCTAGAGCTATTTTATTTTGTCTGTAGTGAAGCTGGACAAATGATTTGGCATTGCTGGGTCGACTGTTAAAAGCAATCATAAATGTGAGGAGCTATTCTTAGTGCAGAGAGCCTCGCTCTGCAGTTCACCTAGAAGAGTACTTTCACTGCAGCCCTCAACAGTGCTGACCTCTCTGTTGATCAGTCAACATTGATTGGAGTTCCTTCCAAAATGAACAGATTATAGAGTGTTTCCCCCTGCCTGAAAATGGAAAGTGAATATTAATTTTAGCAAGTGTTCAGGACCTGGGGGTTTGGGGTCAGTGTGCAGGGAAGTGCATTGTATGACTCACTTGGAGGTCCTTCTAGCTCAAATAGAAGGAGGTTTTTCCACACTGTGCAGAGCCCAGTGCACATCTGCCCTCAATGACACAGGGTATTACCTGTAAATGCCGTGTTCACTGATGCTCCACATGTTTTCATCAGGATAGTAAACTGCTCAATACTAAATATGTACAATAGGATACAGCAAGTGCTGTCATTATAGTCAGAGATGAGTCTTGCAGTGTTGTCACTTCCAGATAAACCTTTTAGCTCCTGTAAAGAGGGGAGCTGAATTGCTGAAATGAATGATTCTAAATATTTGCAATAGTTGTGGGTTGTTTTTCTGGTTGCTATTTGTGATAATGGGATTGCTTCAAGGTACATGTTGCCTTCTTTCCCAGAACCCCAGTCAAAATATAGCTGGTGGAAGCCTGCTACCTTTTACACATTGACTGCCTAATATTTACATTCTCTGCTCGTTGTTTGTTCTCACTTTCATTCTGCTTCTGTACAAGAGTCTGTTGAGAGTCGTGTCATTTACTAGGAGCAACTAGAAGATCAACTACTCTACAACCTTCTCCCCAGGAATCTTCTGTGCAGTGATGCTCACTGCAGCTGTATGCCATTCCCTGAGATGATGTGTGAGATAAACACACAATCAATTAGCTGTACTACATGACTGACGTGATCGCATTTTCTAGGATTAGTTGATTTTAAAAGCAGAAGGGACTGTTATCATGTAGTCTGACCTTGCAGTTTTAAGAATTTCTTGCACAGAATATTAAAGAGTCTCTGTGGCCTGCAGAACTAGGCAGTACTATATTTAAGGCTAATACCCACACACCAGTTTCCAGAGACAAGCTCTAGTAGGAGACAAGAAGTTTGAAGTTTGAAAAAAGATTTTTAGCTGCTATAGCATTCAAAGGTTGATTTTGAAAAATTAGCTGGGATATTTGGATATCCTGTTTAGATACCTTAAAAATGGTCATTTTTTTTCACTACAGCTTCCTGACACTAAATACTTAAAAAAAAAAAAAAGGGCCAATAGAAATTCTCATTTTTCCTTCCATAAGCATTTCTATAAGATTATCTGTACATTTTATTTTATGATGTGTAATTTTGGAAAGTTTATACAATAATCAGAGGTTTACACATTTAGAAATAAACTACCTGCAGTTAACTTTTCTTTAGGTAATCTTCTGATTCTAATTAAATACCTACTCCTGCTGTCTACACAGTCAAAAGTTCTACTGTTATTGAGAAGATATGCTCCATGGTGGAAGTCATGCAGTTTTCAGGAGACTTTTTTTTTTCAATTTAATAAGAGTGTTTAAATCAAGCAAAAGTCACTCAGGAGGTGGAACATCGGAGTGAGAGTGATATATGGAGCAGTTAGCAGGACAATGTTTCCTGACTGACTAAATCTAAAACTTAAGGAGATAAATATCCTAACTCATTTTTAACGAGTTCCTATATGGTGGGATGAGCCCAGATGATGTTAATGATTGATGGTCACCATACAGCATTTAATGATATAGATAATAATAACTTCAGCACTGTGAGATTGGGAACCTTGACAGCAATAGAAGGTAAGAATTCAAAAATCTCTTAGAAAAGTCAATCCAAAGGTTTAGAGACAAAGATTAGAGACCAATGAACTTCTTATGTGTGAGGAGTTA
>JAVCKT010034744.1:0-10480 GCA_032273925.1 Rhynchotus rufescens
GGTCATAAGTACAGCGTCAGGAAGACTCCCAGGGGACTCATAGAGCTAAACTTGAGTGGGAGATTAAACTGGGCTTGCTCTGCCTGGTGCTTTTAAATCTTATCTTCATTCTGGTTTTGCTTATGTGGAAAACTCAGACTTCGTTCCTTTGTCTGCTCTTTTTGCTTTCCAGCTCTCTCATACCTGCTATATGGGCTGTATTAATGCCTTAGAGAAGTTTTATTCCTGGGTAGTCCTTGATAAAATATTGATAGCAATGTGTACTGTACAGTAGCGTTTTAAATATTTAGGAGGATCTTTTCTGTTGTCTTGCATAGTCAAATTCATTGGTTCCTGAACAAAATTGTGGGGCAGATAAATCTTTTGCTATAATAAGGCTAATGAGGTTCTGTTGTTGTGTTAGCATTACAGCTGGGTTAATCTTATGAACTTGGAGGATTTTTGAATATCCCTTTCTTGGAGGAATGCAGAACTATTTTGATATTTGCTCCTCCAAGTACTCCCTGACCCTCACACTTGATTCCTCACCCCTTCAGTGATTTATACACACAAAAAAAAAACCACATCTAAATATATATTTTTGCCTTAGTTAATAGTGAAACTTGTGCTTTCTATTAAGAGTTCTGCTTTCTATTAATGCTTCCATAGTAGAACAACCTTACAGGAGATTTACAGTACCTGTTTTGACAAAGTTTCATTTTCTTTTGCCTGATGTAATTTTATTTTTTCTTTGTCTGGATTCTTCTTTACATCTCCCAGTCCTCTATAAAGTAGGTTGCAAATCTGAGACAGCTCAAAATTATAATTTAATTTTGCATGTCCTGGGAGTTTCAAAATGTGGGCAAAATCCCACCAGTGCTTCCAAACTCATAATTTACTGCAGTATCAGCAAGCCAAGGAAATACTTTTCTTAGGGCTATGATACATGGCCTCTTGGGGCAGAGGAAAGCCTATAAAGGTGTGCATGGGGAGATTCATGGCATGACTGCATGACTGAATACCTAGATAAGCTCACTCTACCCATGCTTTGTGTTGACCACAGTTGTTTTATTTTTATATGTTTGTGTTCTGATCATTATATCAGAGTTTAACACAGCTATGAAGCTTCATGCTCTCTGTGGAAACTCTGGTTTGTGCATATGCAGAGTCTGACAGTTTTCAAATGCAATTACTTTTCTTGTGCGTACAATGGCCACCTGCAGAACTTCCTCTTTTTTTTTTTCTTTTTTTCCCCTCATGTCTGGAAGCAGCAGATATGCCACGTGTTGTGGAGCAAGTTTAGAAAACTCTAGCACTTATATAGTTGTTGAGATGTAGGAAGTGCTTGGATTACTGTCTTGGAATAAAATAGGTAGTGCACTGTTTCAAGAATGTATGTTTTTTATTAGATCTTTCCCTAAATGCCTCGCAATCTCACACTTATTTATATTGACAACATCCCCTATGAATCTGGAAAGTGCTAGCACATCCATTTCACCACTGATGACATGAGGCACTCAACTTCTAAAGCTCAGCTCTATAGGAACTTAGATTTAACTATCAGCGCCTATGCAATGTATGAATCACCAGCAATGCAATGAACCATAATTCTCCTTTGTGTTACGCTGGCACCATCACTGCTGAGTCACCCATTTTGTTTCTGTTGCAGGGTTCCCTTTGCTCGCAGCTGCTTCCTTACAGCATAAACTAAGCCTGGGACAAGTGTCACTTCTGTCTCACAGTGACCTGGATGAATTTTTTTTAAACAACATATGCAGAAAAATTTCAATACTTCTTAACTGATACCAGAATGAATGTTTGAAGGTGAACAAAAGGCTGCATCTTCAAAGTAGTTCTTTGTGCTTGTGGAATAACTGTCTCTTTTCTGTACCCTTTATGGGCCTGGGTGCCAAGAGTCACTTTTGGACAAAGGACACAAACTGAGATATAACGGATGGACAGCTCAAAACCTGGATGGACGAATGTTAGGATCCCACCCCCATTCCTCTTTAACAATAGAGCTTTCACAATAGAAGCTTCCTACAGTCTGGTTTGCCAATTAAAACAACTTCATGAAGAAAAGGTCCAAACCTTCATGCTGGTATTTTTGCCCTTGGGGTACCTCAAGTTCCACATTTTTAACACCAGCCAGTCTCAACTTATCTGAGCACATCTCTAACACAAGGAGTCAGAGGAACTATCTATCTTGCCACAGCAAGCCCCATTCTTTTGCTCTAATAGTCTCCCTATTTAGGTAATGCAGGTGTGGACATCTTCCATAACAAAAAGCCTGATGCTGGAAAAGAAGAGTGTAACACCTCCCAAGTCCATCTCTGTTTGAGGTCTATACGTCATGTCCCAGTGTACACAGATTTTCCCGTTAAGGATGCAGCCATGACAGTCTTAATTATCTCTTTGTATTCTCATGCCTGAAAAGATCCCTGTGGGCAAGTGTACAAGTCTTCCCTTGTGTTGTGGGAACAGGAATACTCTGAAGCTGCTAGTAAGGAGCTGACAATAACATGCATGATACAATTCATGCTTGTCTCTTTGCAGTTTGAGGACATCTACTTAGCTTGCAGAAGATGATTGAAAATGAAGGAAGTTTAAACTCTCATTACACCTGTGTGTACATTACAGTTGTGTAGTTTGATACTTATGGTAAGTTGATGTTAATATTGGGGTACATCAGTCATCCACACCAAGATGTCTGAGCTGCCCTTCACATATCTTTTCCTTATTTCATAGTAGCTGCTATAACTGCCCCTAGGAAATGTGGATTATTTAGGGGAGTCCTCCTAGGAATCATTTTTTTCTAGATTCTTCCCTAACATTAGGCTCTATGAATAAGGAAAGGGGCACTAGAAGGGCAAAAACAAGGATTTTTTGGATTCTTCATTAGCTAACTCGTAGAGTATGTAATTTCCTAGGCTGACCTTGATGTATACTGAAGAGGAGCTAGTCTATGACTGTCAGTCTGATGATACAGATAGTACTTTTACTCTCCCTTTTGCCTCGTGATCTTGTAGACATTCCCCAGAGCAAAGATGTATGACAGACCCAGGAGGTCAAAATGCTTCAAACTGTCTTTGCTGTCCCCATGTCCTGCTCGGAATATACAAGTTTTCATGTCTTGGTTTGTAGTGTGGCTAATATGTAAAGTTGTGGTACAGTCCCGTATGTCTTGGGCACTATCAGATGGACATGTGCCAGTTTTTATTTTATGATAAATGTGGCAATCCTCAGCAAGGTGAAGAGGTATGTTTGATATCAGGCATTGATATTCAACAGAAATTCTGATTTTTGAGAAATTTCAGCAAATCATTTGTGGATGTGGCTAGAAGGCAGCCCTAAGTTTGACTTCAATTAACAACGTAGATCTATGCTGAGATACCTAGCCTTCAGAAAAGGACAAAATTTCAACCCTGTTTTTCTCTGTGTTCTCTTTTTAGTCATAGCATATTAATCATTATCATGTTGGTTGTTTCAAGGACTTGTTCTGAGGGCCTGTGTCTTTTTGCAATCTGTTTAAGTACTTAAGATGCTTAATTCCATGTCTGGATTTGCTTAAGCAGAATTTTAGGCACCTACATGTTTTATGCAGTCTGGTTCACATGTATGTCTTTTAGAAGCCAGGAAAACCACTGCTATTCAAGCACAGGTGCAGAAGGAAGTGGTCTTTTTTTGCCAGTTCAGTGATTACAGAATTAGGGCATGTGAGAGAATGTAACACAGGCGTTTGGGGATGAAGCTACTCTAAGTTTTTATGTTCTGCTTTGTATAAAATATTTAAAAATGAAAGGAAATAAAAAGACTATGACTCACTACCTGGCACAGGAAAAATTCAATTGTATGATCAGAGCAGCAACCTGAAATATTGTCTTTCTTCCTTTCAGAAAGTGCTAAACAAAATGATATTGAAGAACAAGAGCGCTTTGTGTCATTTTACCTTTAGGAAAACCTCTAATTCCTCTGTGGGATGTGAAGTTTGATGTTCTTCATAAATTCCCTAAATAAAAGGCTTTCTTATAGTCATTCTTTTGTTCTGTCACTAAAATCAGCTAAATATTTTATATAGAATTATTCAGCTTCAAGAGAAGTGAGCATCCCACACAATTTCCTATTTTATGTAGATTAAATGCTTTTGAAATATGTTAGCGTGTTCATATTGTTAAAGAAAGAGGAGGAAACTAATGCATATAAGACTATGAGGAAATGCTCTGAGGGAACACTTGGAGAGTGATGTGCAAAAGTACTCTCACCATTTCTTCGGGTTTCCCAGTTTTAAGTAAAAAGATTTAAGTCTAAAGTCCAAAAATATTTAGGATGGACCAAACTCCAAATTTTGTCAGTTAAGCCTAATGCTGGGTATATACATGCAGAAAGGAAGAAATGAAGGAAGGGAAAAAGGAAGGAGAAAGGATGGAAAGAAGGATGGAAGAAGGAAGGAAAAGAGAACTAGAAAGAAAAAAGAAAGATGAAATAAGGAAGGGAGGGAGGGAGGGAGGGAGGATGGAAGAAGGAAGGAAGGAAGGAAGGAAGGAAGGAAGGAAGGAAGGAAGGAAGGAAGGAAGGAAGGAAGGGCAGGAAAGGAAGGAAGAAAAAAGAAAGGAAGAAAGGAAAAGAAAGAAAGGAAAGAAAGAATGAAAAAAATGAGAAATATTATTTTTTCATGTTCCTGTTTTTCCCTCACTTTGGAGACTTGAGTCACTGTATCAAGATCTCTCTTTCCTTCAGGTTTTTGGGTGCTAACCTCATATTTGCAATCTGTGCCTTGAATTCTAAAGCTTATCTCTTTTACCTAGATAACAATATGACTGAAAAAAAGTGTTATGTGAAATATTATAGCAAATTCTTCGAGAATTTTTCTATCTTCTTAATTTCACGATTGTCTGTTTACCCAGTGATATGTCTAGAACAGGTCTTTGCCATAAATGTCTTTTCTTTTTGTCAATATAAGTCCATTCCACAAAATACTTGCCTATTCCTAGAAAGTGGCATTATTCTTCATGGGTGTGTGATATTTCTTCCTGCTTGGCAGTATTATCTCATTCTGCTTCAGGACAATGCAACTTCCCAGAAGTGAAATGACAATGCAACATCCCAAAAATGAAGTGGTCTCTACATTGGACAGTTATCAGCCTAGATAACTTGAAAGGTTCTCCTCTGAGAGAAATATTTTCTTTCAAATAGAATTTTCAAATACAAAAAAAAAAAAAAAAAAAAAAAAAAGAACCAGGGAAATTTAGTATATATTTAATTTCCATCAATCTATGAACTGCAGAGTCTGTAACCAGTGTCTCCAAAAATTCTAATCAGGCCAGATTCAGATGTCTGTGTTTCTATATCCTTCTGGATACAGAAATCACAATATTTGGGGATTTTTCATTAAAAAGCCTGCCTTTCTCGGGATTCTATATAAAATATATAAAAAAAAAAAAGGTAAAAAAAGTGATCTATGAATGTTTGTACTGATTCTAAGTCTGATAACTATATTTTTTTTTTAGTTAATGGTACCTTATTCTTGGCACACTGTTGTGGACACACTGTTATATTGCAAGGACTTGGCACAAACAAGATAATGATTTTTTTTTTGAGAGATCAAGTGCTTTGAGCAAAAGATAAGGCCCATATAAGTACTCAATAAAAAGAAATAAGCTTAGGTTCAACTGTGGCAGTCAATGAGAAATACCATTTCTCTTTTTTATTATCATTTTTATAGGACTCTAAATTGTGAATGAAGGTTTCTGGATAAGTGATATGACAGGTTCCTGTGATACTACATGTGATTTAACTTAGTAAATACTGTAAACTAAAGAGATCACAGTGGTGAATGGTCAATGCTATATGTATTCTACTGTATGCATCATGTTGACCAGGATCAGGATGCCCCCTCTTTAGATCAAGATGCTCCTCTTCACTCTAAATAAAATTATGAGTAAGATAGGGGAAAATATGAGTGTGGACAGTTGCTCAAGAAAGCTTTCACTGTTTGCAGCTGATTAGAGATAAGTCACAGAGTTGGGCTGTAGCCTGTAGCTGAAGGAGATTGATATGAACATATGTTAAAACATGTCTTGTAGACATACTATGAACTCATAGGAAAATACTTCAGTTCTGGCCATTGAGCACTACTAAGATGCATACATAATAACAGTTAATTATAAGAAAGTGTCTTCACATGCAAAGGATGACCTTATCATAGGAAAAAATTACAGAAAGGGATGGAGGTTCCTGTTATGTAAATTGAAGCATGAGACTGAGAAGGTGCTTCCCCTTGGAGCAGTCTAGGGTGAGCCAAGGGACATTTTGTTTTGTGTTTTGCTTCAGTTTTATCCTGGAGAATAAAATTCATGCTTTGGCAGAGATTTGGGCAAAGCCGTGAACACATCTAAACCTGGAAAGTCTAGCAGTATCTATATATGTTGATGGTTACATTAAATGATAAAGGGCAGGTCTTTTAGCTGGAAGAGTTAAGTTTTCTACAGGTATTTTTCAAATAATAAAGTGATTTTTTTCCATTATTATAAATGCTCACAACTGTCAGGATGAAGAGTGTAAGGGAAGGTCCTTTTGATATATTGCTAGGCTAAAAAACTGAACGTTTATCTATTTAACAACACTTCATAGTTGCCAGATTTATGCACACATTGTATTTAGCCCAGTAGTAAAATTTATAACTCTCCTTTTGGACAGCATAATTCTTTCTCTCTGCTAGCAGAAAACTGCATCTAGGAGAAAAGGTAATTTTCCTCTGAAGATCAGTCTGTAGTTTGTGAAGTGTTTGATGTACCTTTAGTGATGTTATTAATTGTGTCAATAGTATTTGTTTCTCACAAAACCTTCATGGAGATTTTGTCTGAAGTAGAGATTTTTGTTCTGACTAAGGGTGTTTGGAGCTATATTTGGAAAAGTGTTTATGAGTCTAGCATGAGATAAGCATCTAGTGATGTATTCCAAAGCAACTAATGCTTTGAAATAAATAGATGATAGAAACCAGGGTGCTTTTGAATGAATACTAGAGGCTTCTCTAAGTTGTTAAGTGGCTAAGTATCCTCCAGATCTCTTCCTTTGGTCTTTATTACAGCACTCCAAAATCAGATTTTGAAAGCTGTACTTCATGAAGGTAGCTCCTGTATATGGTTTATTTTGGAGACAGAATGACATAGTTGTGGGGGTGGAAGAGTGAAAAGGACAAAATCATCTGAGAGGACAGAGACTGATTCCTGGAGGAAATGAGCAGATGGTTAAGAAGTTTCACCATTTTTACACTTTCTGAACCTGAGTTTAGGTCTATAGATACCATTTCCTATTGGTTCATATAAATGTTTAGCATATACTGAAGTGATCCACACTTGTTCATGAGCAGGTACTTCAGGCCCTCAGCTCCTTCTTGGTTCCCTCTGAACCACAGTATGGAGGTAAAAGGTAATGGCAAAATATTAATACACATTGATGTTTCATATGCTACAACAGAATCCTCTGCAAGTAGAAATGAGATTGCTTTGATGTATCTGTCAGTGCAGGGTGAAAGCGGGTATGTTGTAAGACATGAAAACTCCATGGTCCCAGACTCCAAGCTTAGAAATCCTGAAACTGGAGATCCAGAGGTCTCCATGAACTCCTGCAATTTTGGCAAGTGAACTGCAGAGGAGCCAGTGGCCAGGCTCTCAGGAAACAAGGTAGCTTTCTGAAGTCAGAAGCTTTGCTGGATCAAACTGTTTCTTCATGGTGTTTCAATTTCAGTTGCTTGGCGCCTGATGAAAACAAAGGTCCTAGATGGCAGAGACAGATGGTCATTGTAAAACAGTTCAAGGAAATACTACACTCAGAGGCATGGTAAATAAGAATAATCTGTTGCCTTTTAGTGAGGAGGATAACAAATTCCCTTCAGTCATTCTCTGGCCTAAGTGAATTTCCTAAACCATATCTTAGAACTCTGTAGAGAAAAGGGTACAGAAAGGAGTATGGAAAATCTTTCCCTTTAGTAGAAACTAAATTGCTAAAGACCAGAATAGTGAACGCCTTCAGACAGCTGGAGAACCTGGGCACATTTGAAAGTCTCAGCAGATGCCCTTGTGTACCCTGAGAGATCTAATACCTCTGTAGATCTAGTCCTTCGAGGCTAGGAATGTTTCACTCCATAGTCATAGCCATCATGCTGGGTTCACTTTCATTACTTCTGAAGTTACTCTTACACAAAAGCTCATTTTGGAACTGAGTGCTTTTATACCCGATTCAAAAGATTAGGCCACCAAGTGTAGTTCAAATACACGTCCTGAAAACTTCCCAGAAACCATTCAATGACCAAGTTTCTGCATAGTTACCTCTAACTCCAATGGTTTCACACTTTTTGTAATTGTTTTAAAACATAAAATAAATAAATAACCTTTCAGTCTTTGAAGCTTCTTTTAGGGCTAAAATTGCTCCTGAGGTTTTCCCAGCAAGAATGGATCTCAGATGAAAACTAAGTGATGGTTTTACTTTGATCTTGCATTTTGTCCAATACATTCTGTATCACCTCACAAAGTGCTTGAGACATAAATGGAATTCCACTAAACAGTCATCATAGCCTCCTAATTCCTGCACTAAGCTACTATATGTGGAATGGGGCGAAATTGTATAATTGTAGTCAGACATTATAAGTAATAATTATCTGTAGTCTGTCACAATACTTTTGTTGTAATTTTATACCTCATTGTAGACATGCTGTCTACTTTACTTTGCATGTAGCAGCAGCTATCTGTGATAGTAAATTGCTCTGAAGATTTTTTTTTTCTCTCATGTGCTGCCATGATTAGTTAGGTAAACTTTGCTTCATACTTAGTCTGCCTGTATAGCTCAGTGAACAGAAATTTTAATACTGGAGTCACGTTTGCTGTGATTAATCCAGGCTTTCGTTCAGTATCAGTATTTGACTTGGATTTGCAGTTTTCCCAGGAATTCCACAAAGACGTCTGCCCTGTGCTAAGTGTGTGTATCAAGTCTTGTTGATTATTATTCAGTGTGACAGTGGGATGAATGATAAAATAAATGAGGAGAATAAATAGTGGAATTAGTTTTTAATTTCTTTTTCCCTTGATTGCTCTCAGTGTGTGTTTGAAGATGCATGAAATTATAGTACCTCTCCTGTATTAAAAATATGCAAGAATTTGCCTGGATTCAGTTGTAGAAGGGTTGATCTCACAAGACCTATTACAAAGAGAGAAGGAAAGCAGGAAGCAAGGCAGTTTCAGAAGCAAAAATTAAAAAATGACCTTCTCCTTGAATATTTTGAATCCAAGCATTCATATGTCAAATAATTTTCTGGCACCATGGTGCTAGAGTTTGGAAGTCATGGTTATAATATGCAAGATTTTCATTGTGATATGTTCTGCTCATTACTCAGGCAAAACATGGAATTTAATCCTACAGTGTTCATAGTATTTTAGATGTAGGAGGAATTACGGGTGTATTTATCAGTTCCCATAATCAAACACTTAAAAAGTTTCCCTTTATATGCTTTGGTAATATCTTCTCTGTAAAGACACACCAAATCACATAGGGCTAGACTGCCGAGTGTTCAATATTCATCTATGGGACGAGCATTTAAGCAAGTGTCCTTATTCACAGGATCAGTCTGTTAGCTGATACACATGTGAATAAGTTGCTCTGCCTAGTCCAGTACTGGTCATAATTATCAAAGAATGCTTAAGGTTGGAAGAGACCTTTAGAGATCACCTAGTCCAACCCTCTACACACTCTGGGTCACCTAGAGCATGTGGCACAGGGTGGCATCCAGGCGGGTTTTGAAGATCTCCAGAGAAGGAGACTCCACAACCTCTCTTGGCAACTTGTTCCAGAGCTCTGTCACCCTCACTGTCAAGAGTTTTTTCCTTAAGTTCCCGTGGAACTTTTGCTGCTTCTGTTTGATGTTGTTTCCTCTAGTTCTAACAGTGGCCACTACTGAAAAGAGGCCACCCCATCCTCCTCACGGCCTCCCTTGAGTGTATTTATAGACATTTACTAGATCCCTCCTCAGCCTTCTCTTCTTTAGACTGAACAGGCTCAGCTCTCTCAGCCTTTCTTCATAGGGCAGATGTTCTAGGCCCCCGATCATCCTTGTATCCCTGCGCAGGCCTCTCTCCAGCATCTCCACATCTCTCTTATACTTAGTACTCCAGATTTGACCTCATCAGGGCTGTGTAAAGGGGGACGATCACTTCTCTCGACCTACTGGAGACACTCCTCTTAATGCAACCCAGAATCCCGTTGGCCTTCTAGGCCATGAGGGCACAGTGCTGTCTCATGGTCATCTTGTTGTCCACCATGACACCCTGGTCTTTCTCTACAGAGCTGCTCTGCAGAAGAAGGTCAGTTCCCAGCCTGTACTGGTGTCTGGGGTTATTCTTCCCCAGGTGCAGGACTTTGCACTTGCCGTTATTGAATTTCATGAGGTTTCTCCCTGCCCAGTCGTCCAGTCTGTCCAGGTCCCTCTGGATGGCAGCGCAGCCCTCAGGGC